>JAQHUG010000123.1:5380793-5425745 GCA_028555095.1 Dicrostonyx torquatus
AATGTCATGGTTTGAGTAAGAATGACCCCCATCAGCTCATATTTGAATACTTGCTCATCAAAGAGTGGTAATCTTTGATAGAATTAGAAGGATTAGGAGGTATGGTATTGTTGGAGGAAATGTGTCTTTGGGGGTGGGATTTGAGATTTCAAAAGTTCAAGTCAGGCCCTGTCTTTGTATCTTTCTCTTTGTTTGTCTCTTCTCTGCCTTGCCTCTTTCTCCTTCTCCCTCTGTGTGTATGTCTGTGGATCAGCACATAGCTCTCAGCTACTGCTCCAGCCCTTGCCTGCATGCCACCATGCTTCCTATCATAATGATAATGGACCAAAACTCTGAAACTATAAACAAATCTACAATTAAAGGCCTTCTTTTGTAAGAATTGCCTTAGTCATGGTGTCTCTTCACAGCAATAGAACAGTGACCGAGTTTCGTTGTGGTTTTCCAAGAGCATTGATTTTAAGTAAGGCTGCTCAATACACTAAATACTTTCTGACCTTTTTCATTTTCTTTCCTGCCATTCTATGTTACCCGTCCAACGGGCCTGTTACCAGAGGTCAAGTAGATGACCTCATCTAATCTGGTACTGCTTCCCTACAAAATTATTAACTAACTAAATTTCTATTTTTCATAAATATCTAACTTCAAGCATGTTCATAGCAGCCAAAAGTGGCCAAGGGATAAAGTCCTCCAATTTATTCATTTGCAACTGTAATTGATGATAATTCTTCCTCAATAGAGTGACCTCATTTCCTTGTCTACTGAAGCTCAATTCATGCTGCAAACTCAACCTAGTTTCATTCCAGCTTAAACTAATTGCTTTCTCTAAGTGTAGAGCAGAGTTTCATTTTACCTCCTGAAATCTTACATGATCGGTCACCTATCCCTTCCCCACACAAGTTTTACTCATGGATGCTAGCCAAGGGCTTCTTAGACTCTTCCTCCATGCCCCCTTTGCTAGGGAAATGCTTATGTGTTTTTCTTGAGTATATGAGTTATAAAATAGGTATACAAATCCAACAGCAACTGTTGATATAACAAAATGTATTGTACAGCAATTCTCTGATATATATTATATGTTTAAGTACATGTACTTTTACCAGTTGTTAAAGGGGAACGCAAGTTCACATACTAATGTGCTGAATATGTGTGTTTATTTTTACATAAAGAGTTAAATGTTTGCTGACACTTTGGTACTACAGAATATCGTCAAATGTTTTTCAGAGTTATTTATACAATTTTCAATGAATACCTAGAACTCTACTTTACATAAATGCACAGTGAAAAAAGGCATATTCACATGTAGGGCACTTAATTAAATTATTACTATTTTTATGATACTCAAGTCTGAAGTTCAAACAGAAATCTTTAATATAAAATATTCTAACATAATATAAACCAAAGATCAACTAATAATAAAGAATAATAGGAAAATATTAAAAAAGTCTTTGTTTTCCATAATTGCACTATCAGAGCAGAAAATTTTGTATGTATATTAAAATTACTAAAATTCATAGCTTGCAATGGGCTGGAATCTGAACCAGGGAGTTTTAGTCAGTGTTTATTGATATTGTGTGAAATGGAGAGCATGGCCATTGCACATATGTTCAGAACCAAGGCCACAGGGAAGCTGTGTGAGGCATCATGGGCAAGCCCTGGCAGAAATACAGAATGCCTTACATGTTGACTTTTAATTATTATTGTTTTTGTTCAAAATATGTCCAAAAATGTTAATTCAGTAAAGCTTTTCAGGACCCCCACATTGAGTTCTGTGATGTCTCAGGGATCATGACCCACAGCTTAAGAAGCTCTAGAACACTCTTTAGGGCTTCTGTTATTTTTTTTTCACCTTTGCTGATTACTGCTCTTGCCTTTTTAGGAAGCTGCCAGGTCATTCTGAGATGGAGCTGTAATTCCTGTCCTGTGTGTGTGGACAGATGGAAGCCCTTTTTGTCAAAGAGAGACAAGTAGATTTTCAAAGTGACTTCCAATCATGTTTTAGTGGTTTGAGTGTGAACCCATGAGCTATTTTGAGCCCTTGAGGAAGAGCATTTCGCCTAGATGCAGAGGGCGTGTGATTGGTCCACTTGTGCTTTTGTTGCCAGGTGATCCTGGAAATAGGACGGGGGACTGCACGCAGTCTTGCTTTCTGCATCTTGAAAATGAGGAAAATCCGATGGCTCGTTTGTTTATTCTTTCTGCCTTTATTTACTTGCCTAAGAATGCTAGGCACACTACACATTGGGCAAGATTATCTGATTTTTTTTTTCTTTTTGAGACAGAATTTCATGTATTCAAGGCTAGCCTAAAGCTCATCGAGTAGCCAAGGATAATACGAATATCTGAGCCTTCTTTGTTCACCTACTGTAAAGCGTGGGGACCACAGCCTTGTTCACCAAGCCTAGTATGTGTGGTACAGGGGATGGAACACAGGCTGATCCACACTTGTAGGCAAGCACTCTGGTGGCTAAGGAATGTCTCTACCTCATTTATTTTACATACTAACCACAGTTTACCCCTTCTCTCCCTCCCCCACCCTTGCCTCCCAGAAACCCCTCCCCGTCCAGTCATCCTCTGTCTTTGTTCATAGAGAGGAAGGTCCCCCTTGGGTGTCAACAAATCATGACACATCACATTGAGACAGGGCCAAGCTCCTCACCCTGCATCAAGGCTGTGGCCATAAAAATCACAGAAGACTGCTGACCAAAGGAAGAGACATTACCACTGTTGCTGTCAGTTCCCTGACTGGGGTCTTAGAAGAATATCAAGTCCCGTTAGTTAAAGTACCTGTTTTCATGAAAATGGATGCCTATGTTGGCTCAGAAGTATCTTTGGGGTCTCTAAGGTCACTCAGTCACTTGGCTTCCTAGAGAACAAGTCATTTTGCTTTTGAGCAAGGCAAGCGATTAAATCATTTGCATTTAAAAGACAATGGTATTGTTTTAGAAAAAATCAGGGTTAAAAAAATGCTTTCTCTTAATGATTTCAAATTCAGAAACTGTGTAAAAGTAGAGCCTTGCTCCGATGTACTCACAGAGCGCTCAGAATTAGCTCATAGCTACTTTTTCAAATTTGTCTTTAGATTTTTATTTGCCAAAGAAACCAGCTTCTGCTCTTAACTCCACAGCCTCTTTCCCAGGGGCTTTTTCCATCTTGGGAGAGCAGCCACCAGGCTGGAAGCTTGCAGGTTAGTTTTTACTCTTGAGGTTTTCCTGTAACACTTTGTGCTAATCAATTGGAAATGTTCATGCTAATGAATTTGCACAAATGGCCTAATTAGCTGGTGTTTTTCAATCTTCTTGGAGGTTTAGAATGTTTTTCTTTATTTATGCAAATGAGTCAGCAAGAAGGATTCAGATGTCTTGGCCTAAGGTTTGGTTTATCTTCTGCTTAACAGAGGGAAAACCCTTAGGTTTCACTCTAAGGAGGTGGTTGCTCAAAACTTCATGAGTGTAGTGATGAGCTCCTCAGTAGAGGATACCCATGTCCTTGAACTTAGAATAGTGGACTGTGAATTCTGAAATAACTTGATTAATTTGTTTCTATCAATGTGACACACGAGAAAAGCCCATGAGAAAAGCCCACGCAAACCCAAAACCGCTTTCCTTTTTCAGGAGGGAGCCTAAATTTCCTATGGGAGTGTTTCCTCCCTGGGGGATGGGTCAGTGCTTGGCAGACTGGGAGATGCAGTCTGGACAGGGGCAACTCCCAGGCCAGTCAATCAACACATATATGTAAAAAAAAAAAAGTCATAGATATAAAATAAACATGAAAAATAGGTTTCTCACAGACTTCTCAAATTTTATATAGCGTTTACTCTCATGATTAAAAAAAGTTGTTTTTTTTGTTGTTGTTGTTTGTTTTGTTTTGCTACAGCTTAAACTCATCAGATATGGGCTCTTGAAGATTTTTCTTTGTCCTAGCTTTTCATCTATTGCTTATCTTGATAGCTAATTCTTTTGTTATTGGTTTGCTTGTTTGTTTGTTTTTTGTTTTGTCAAGACAGGGTTTCTCTGTGTGTAACCCTGGTTGTTCTGTCCTGGAACTCCACTATACAGAGCACTCTGGCCTCCAGCTCACAGACATCCCCCTTCTTCTGCCCCCTGAGTGCTAGCATTAAAGATGTGTGCCACTATATCCAGCCTCATAGCTAATTTTTATTCATTTTCAATTTGAGGAGATATTTTTCTAATTAATCTTGTATTCTCATATTTGTAATCTCTCAGAGCTTTTGTCGTGGCCTTTTAAGGATTTGTTTAAACTTTCCATGTGAGTTCTGTCACATGCCGTCTTTCTCTCTCACGTTGCTTTTTAAATTACAACATGCTCCACAGGTGTACATGTTGGAGGAAGGAGAGGCTTGCGAGTCCCACTGGTTAGGTTACAGGTCTTTCTTCAATCTCAATTTATTTCAATACACAGCCCTAAGTACCTGCTGCGTCTGCTCTTTGACTGTTGAAGATACTCAAAGGATGTCCTTCCTTTTTCCCTTCGAAACAGTGCTAGGATGAACATTGAAAAGAAAAGGATGTGGAGCCTCCTAGCCTTTCTATTTCCCATAAAACCCAAAGTATTGGCTCTCACGGTCTTGAATGTCACCCTGCACCAATACGGGGTTAAGCTGACGACGTAGCTCAGGTTGGAGCATACTCACACACGCAGGGCGTGCAAACGTTCTGGGTTCTGTCACCAATGCTGCACAAACTGTAGACGGTGGGGCACAGAAGCAATCCAAGCACCCAAGCACTGGAAGCTGTAGACAGAGAAGTTTAAGGTACTCCTTGGCTGTTGTCTTGGTTAACTGGGGAAGGGTGTGGTTGGGATCACAGTGTGGGTGTGTGGTCCATCTGGGAGGAACAGTATGTTATGACGGGCCCAAAGCAGTGGTTCACAATGTATCCACAGCCCGGAAGAGAAGAAAGGAATGCTCATACTTGGTTTCTTCTATTTTTACACCCAGGAGTGATGCTGTCTCCATTAAGGTGTGTCTTCCTTCCCTATCAAGATTATCCTTGATAGACACACACTCAGAGATTTGTCTACAAGGTCCTGCCTGGTTGATAATGCAAATAGCTAGCCACATAGTGAGTTCCAGGTCAACCTCCAACCTTGGGGACTTGAGACTCCTTGTCTCAGAAGCAAACAAAGCAAAATAGAGCAGAGTAAAATGCCTGCTATATTCCCAGGTCTACTAATGTGCAAAATCTTAAGCCATTTTGTTTTTCTGTCTTACTACTTCCTATGCTTGGGTAAGTGTTCCCTGTACTAAAAGTTTAGTGTCTACCTCTGTGTGAGTAATAGGCAGTGGAACTAGGTGTAAGTTCATGGGAGGAGTTCAGGTCATTGGGATAGAACCTCAGATGGACAGAGATTGGATTCCTGCCCATTTCTTTCAGTTCACATCCCTTCTGTGAAGTGAGCCATTTTGTTGCACCAGGCCTTCACAGCGTACCACTCACCACAGGAAAAAACTCTTTAACCAGTCGTGGGCTAGAACCTGCAAATCTGTGTATTAGAATCAACCATTTCTCTTATAAATGATTATCTCACCTATATGTATATAACACAATGCTAACACAGTGCTCAAATCTCATTCCATTTTCTCCTTGATCTCCATTTCCGCTGTACAGGCATATGGATGTCTAATAACCATTCCACATGCAGATTTTTAAACTCTTCTTGTTTTCGTTGATTTTTCCCCAAGGGATAAATCAAAAGAAAGTGTTGACATTTGCTTATTTCCCATCTTTTGAGAGTTGCTTCAGCCCCCAGTTTAAACCACTGTCTTCCAAGAAAGATAATGCTTTGCTCTACGGCTATCTTCAAATATTCAGTTTTTGAAAAAAAATTCTGCCAACTATCTTAGAAATTCAAACTTTAAAATACTCGAAGAGCTCTGTTCTTAAAACTTTGATCAATTAGCAAATTCAAAGGCATAGCTCACATCTGTCCAGAATAATAGGCTATAATTGGCTGGAAAATTTTAGTCGATTGTAGTGCTGTTATTTTCTTTAAAGGGGAATAAAAGAAATGATTGTAGTGTCTACATAGATTATTTTATGAACAAAACTATTTTTTTCTACTTTGGAGGACTCGCAATTTCAAAATTGCCTCAAATACTGATAAGGTGTATTAAATTTAGTTATTGATTCTGATTTATTTTATGGTAATTAGTTTTCTAGAATTAGTACCGATGGCCACAACTGCTTATAGCATCTTGCAGAAAAAGTTTGAATCAAATTAGGATTTATTTTGAAAATTTTAAAATGCAAAAGTATTCTGTGTGCTTGTTGTTAGAATTGTTTTTCTTACATTTTTATTATTTGAGTGTGTGTGTTAAGTATATTCTTATACTAAGTTTTTAAGGTATAAATAAAACTAGACTTTATTTGTTTTCTCTAAGAATCTCTTACTTTCTTCTATATTAAAGGATATGTAAAAGAACTACCATATGAAAATTCTCACAACTGGTTTTAATATAAAACTGAAAAATACAATTCATCTCTCCTAAAGCCTGGCACATAAATCCCAAAAGTTTAATCAAGCTAAAGATATAAAATAATGATTTAACCAGTGAGGAATTGTTTTAAATGGGTTTGCAAACAGCTTTCATGACTTAGGAGATTTCTTAAGTATTGTGTCATACCAATTGCATTTTGTTATTTTCAAAAGGTTTACTTTTATGTATATTTTGTGTGACATACTCTGTTTATACACCCATGAGTTCAGGGGCCGCCATAAGCCAAACAAGGGTATTGGACCCCCTGGTCCTGGAGTTATAGACAGATATGAACCATGTCACATGGGTTCAGGAAACAAAATACAGTCCCTTGCAAGAATAGCAGACACTCTTAACAACTGAGCCCTTTCTCTAGCCCACATTCATTCTTGTCACTCTCACACAACATCCTGTCCATTTCATCATTCATTAGTTGCCATGTGCACCACTCTTGTATTAGCAGAGTTTGGTGTCTTTCTGTGTTCCCTGCTTGGTTATCTATCCACATGTTGGCTGTATTTAGTCGGGCAGGAGTGTCTGCCCAACCTAGTATCTGTATTTCACATGTGCCCTAGGGTAGTTATTAATGAGACCCAACACAGGATCATAAACACATTAAATATTATTAATCATTTTTTGCAGTTTTTGTCCTTGTACCTTGTGAACTCCAGGGTGAACTTTATAGGTAACAATGTCATGTTGGACAATTTGTAAAACTGACTACTGTGTTGTTGTTCATACAATCTTAAAAGACACTTGAGATCTTTGATGAAATCCCTTTGCTGCTTACACTGTCTCTTGCAACACTCTCCATCTGTTCATCCATCCACCCATCCATCCATCCATCCATCCATCCATCCATCTGCCCGTCCATCCATCCATCTGTCCATCCATCCATCAATCCATCCATCTTCATTTGTGATGTCGATTTTCTTGCTCATTTATGGTCTTTTCTAACCCTCACTGAAGTGTTCCTTCTTTCCTTCAGTCAGAGAGCACACACTCTCTCTGTCTTTCTTTCCCTGAACTTATCTATAATATGCTATTCTTTCTGCATTTGCTGTATTTCTTATCAGAATAGAATAGAATGTCTCATTGTATTTAGAATTGTCTTGAATAACGGTTTCTAGGTGTTATAAGCTATCCAATTGCAGGAACATTGCGTTTCTTTAACAGCTACCAAACGGTGTGAAATGGAGGACTTGGGAGGGGTGTGTCATGATAACATCCTGTGAGTGTTTCCATCAAGAAAAGAGATGAAGCCTCATTGATTAGGTCATAAATTCTAATTAACTGATTAAACTTTAACCTAAAACTTATTTGGAAAGTCAAGTCTTATTTAAATAAAAAGTTTTGGTTGTAGATCAGTGGCTTTCTAATTTTTTTGTTATGTTTTTGTTTGTAATCGTGGTTATTATTTATTAAGATTCCTAGTATAAAATGATACCTGGGAAACACTGGGAAAATTGGTCATAACTCATAAAAGTAAGACTTGGAATTGCTCAAAATTAATGATCAGAAAGGAACTCTTTTAAGACTAAGTTTGATATTTCCAAGTATATCAGTAAAGGGAGAAGCCACAGCAAGTCTCTAGCCACACTCTCTGACCACCATCATTGTCCTTGAGAACTCTTTTCACTTGCAAAGAGAAGACAAAGGAGCTGGGAAGAGAATAAAAGCTGAGGCAAGCCTGAACCCACTCTAGTAGACACCCCCATTCCTTCATAACATCATTTCTAAGAAAGAAAGATATAAGATTGGTGAACATGTTGCTTCTGACTGCATTGTAAGGAGTGTGGGATCTGTGAATGTAAGATCGTGGACTCCAGAAGTCTTGAGAACTCTAACTGCTACAAGACTTCCCAACTGTTTAAACTCAGTAGTAAGGCTTATGACTTGTTGATCTCTTTGCTTTATGATTTTATTTATTCTTTTAGTATTTTTACAAACCTACTGAAATATTTGTCAAACATGTTTCCAACTCAAATGATGTCACCTTTTAGATGCTGTATTAAAATTCAGAGGTACCTAAGATGATGGCTTCTTGGTGTCATCCATGTCTTTCCATGGGAAGGTGAGGGAGAGGGCATCCTATGTGTCTTATGCAATGTTCATGATGTTTCAGACATAACTTTTAAATTGCTACTTCTTATAAACAGAATGATCCCTTTGCATTGCAAAGTTACTTTGATACCCAAATTAATCTTATAAGAAGAGGATAACTTCAAAACCATCCTCAGAATGAAGGCTTAGAGGCTAACGTTTGAGGTACACTAGTAACTTCAGAAATGAGCAGAGTGCTGAGGTTTGCTGAATTTCACTGAACATGGTAGAAAGATGGAGGGCAATGCTGGAGATTAGTCTATTGATATTTCTAGAGGTAGCCCAGCATTCAGCAGACATTTGCAGAAAGTGTCCTACTCTCTTAATATTTTAATATTTATTTTCATACCCCTTAAATTATGTTTTTGCATCTGTAACTGTGAGAGTATGTGCAGGTGAGTGCCATGTCAGAGGCCAAGGGCATCTGAGATACCGGAAGCTGGAATTACAGGCGGTTGTAAGCTACTGTACATGGATGCTGGGAACCAAAGCTGAGTCTTTTCTAAAAGTAGTACTTGATCTTCAGCACTATGCCATGTCTTCAGCTCCTGCTTTTCCATTTTATAAGTGACAAAAAGACTTGAAGGATGAAGCAGGGGATTGAGTGAAGGTGAGGCTGTACATGCTCAAGGGACCTGCAGAAGTTGCCCAAGCCAGGGTTTTGTAGGACCTGAAGCTACAAAGAATAAAACTGGAGCTGCACTGTTTGCTCAGTTGACAAAGTGTTTACCTGTCACACGAGGACTCAAATTCAGTCCCCAGAACCCACCTGAGGATGTACCTGTCATCCCAGAGCTAAGGAGAAAGAGCTGGCAGGATACCTTGTTTACATTGACTAGCCTAAGTGAGTTTCAGAACAATGAGACACTCAGTCTCAAAGGTATTAAAGGACATTTCAAGGATGAGATTAAGTTTTTCCTCTAGCCTATACATCACATACGCACACACACACACACACGCACATACACACACACGCACACACACACACACATACACACACACACACATACACACACACGCACACACACAGACACTCACTCATTCCCAAAATAAACTGTCACTTTGGATGTGTTCTTTTCTCATCCTGGGACAAATACAGGTCATCTGAGTATACAACTATTGGGTGAAGATCACAGGCTCTACCCAGTGTTTGTGAGCACTGGTAGAAATTTGCAGAATATTTTTTTTCAGTGTCACTTCTTTAAGACAAAAATGTATGGTTTTACATCTTTGTTAGACTGTATCACAATAAATTTAATATAAATTACTTCAACATTAAATAAACTTTATATTTTACTTATGGTAATAAGTAGACAGAATGTTTTTGAACTTGACACTTCTGGGTTACGTCGATATGTTTATATATCTATGTTTCGTTAGAAATGTTTATATATCTGTGTTTTGTTAAGCACATGTCTGTCATTATCATTATTCCCAATAGTCAATCACAGAAGACATTTGTGTCTTAGGTCATCTATTTGCATTGCTTCTTCATTTTATAAGTCATGGTGAGAAGAGGAGAATGACATTGTGAAAGGACAAAGGATTCAATTGATTGGAAAGCATACAATTTTTTTTAAAGACATGTCAAGGTAGAGGGAATCCTGCACATTAAACTTGACGTGTGCTTTTCCCCAGCTCTGATTTATGTCACCATGCTTATGTCACAGTTTCTGTGACAGGTTGAAGGGCTCAAGGTGCACACTGTCTGGCTGCCTTTGTCATGCTTACCATATATCTTTTCCTTTCTGATTTCAGCGAACAACCCCCTGCCTCAGCATCTTCTATCTTTGACTCTTCTTCACAAGGGTCCTTGGGTCACTTGAGTCACTTTTCTGACCTAGACATAAAGGCAAGGCACCAGGGGACCCTAAGAAGCAGTGAGAGGAGTGGGCCTGTGCTTCTCCTCCACCAGAACTAACCCTGATAATTCCAGTCCAGACTCCTCTCTGGCCAGTCTGATAACACTCTCTATTGCCCGGCTCCTTTCCTAGTTCTTCTCTGCTTCTTCCTCCTCTGCCCCATTAACTGAGCTTATCACAGAAAATCAATTTGCACAGTGTAGTCTTGGTTTAGAACATGACTTGGGAAGCCAGGTCTAGGATAGAACTGTTTTAAATTAGAAGCACATAGACTCCATCATTAGCGGATTCTACTCCATCCCTATCACCACATCCTTTCAAACAAAAAAAAGTCCAGAGCAAATGAGAATAACTGAATGTCTTAGGGGCTCAGGTATGAAGGATCACACAGGGACCTGCATGGCTTTCATTGTGAAAAGAACGTTGTGATAATGAACCAGCCCCATCCTGCAGAAAGTTTGCTTGTTTATGGCTCTTAAGATTCATAATGCTTTGCATCATCAGGGAAAGAGAAAGTTGCTTGTCTGTTGTCTCCATGCAGGCACACTGATATTATTTCAAGTTATAGTTTGCTGAAGATTCAGCTCCATTCATGGGAGCAAATCTAGACAGTGAGGACAAGCCAGTGTGGTTTTCACACGAACAGAAAGCTGTCAGAAAAACTTATTGTGACCCCTGCCCAAGCCCTGACACCTTTCCCCTTTTAAAGACTTTCCTATTTTTCTTTCAGTTTCTTGCCTGTGCTTTGGTTCTCATTTCATGGCCAATTATTTTAGAGTCTTTCCCCAAATTTGCATAGTAATTTTAAAAAGACATGAGCTCTTTGCAAGTGTTCAAAGTGCATTGTATAAAATAAATGCACCTGTGTGTTCACACAGGTGTGCTTATGCTTGGAGCGGAGCAGGGTTACACTTAGAAAGATTTACCAAACATAAAGAAAGCAACACAGACCAAAGACTCTACATCATTGCTTATACTTTCTTCATACTTCTCTTGTTCAATTACCCTAGTGGAAGAATGATGTCAATTATAGAACTTGTTCAGAAAGGATGGAGACATTTACATTTCAGAAATTGTTTTGGAAGATTGGGTCTGATTTAACATGACCTGTGAGATTTAAGTATGAAAGATAAGACTCGGCTTGGAAGTGAGCTGATATCATAGAAGCCAGAAACATTTTAAAGAGGAGGCAATGGAGCTAGAAGGGCATAGGAGTGCCTAACTATTTATGCACCTGTTCTTTCTCTAAGACACTTAGCCAGCATCTCCACTCCAAAGCAAGTGAATTAAACTGAGTAGGATTAGTTAGGAGTGGCTAGGAAAAAAGAGACATTTGAAGAATGCCTTGCAGTAGCAGGAAAGTCGGCCTGTGACTGTTAGCCATTATATTTAATGACTGTAGATGCTTGGGGACATAGTGAGGTGATGCAAGGTTCTTCTACATGTGGTGTCCTGCCACGGAAGGTCAGAGCTGGATATGTGGGCTCTTAGGGCAGGGAATAGAGGACACTGAGAAAAGAGCCTGCCTGAGAGATCAGCCTTTCGTTTGCTTTAGATAAATGTGTGACTTTATGTCCTAGAATGCTTTTCCCTTCTGGAAGTTTTGTGCTTTGATTGACAGATTCTAACTGCTTTCGACTTAGGAGAAAATGGAATAGGTTTTATTCTTGAAGTTACCTGTTGCTGGAATTTGAATCTTAAAATAGAAATCGCCATTTCATTCACATCTAAGAGATTTGATTTGAGAACAGAAATTTTAGCTAACAAAAGCTGTTCTACAGGTATATTCTTTTAATTTTTCTTTTGGGAAAGAGCCAAAAATTGCACATAGTGCAATTGTATTTTTTTTTTTGCTATGAAGACAAGATTACTGAGCAAGGCATTCTCTGATAAAACAAATATATGAAAAAGACAAACTAGAAGAGATAATACAATGCCCACTGATTCACTGCCACCTGAAGCCATAGTTGCTTGTTTTAGTGGGTTTGTTTATAATTTTAATATGTATCTTTATAAGAATATTGAATAATATTAATTAATATTAATAATATTTACTAAAAAGATGTGAGTACAGATGATGTAGTAAAAAATAGTATCATTTACAGTTTGAAGAAAGTCTTATAGGGAAAGTTGTAGAGAAATAGGCAAAGGAGAAACCAGGCAGATGAGATGGCTCAGCTGGTCAAGGAGCTTGCTGTCAACCCTGAGGATCTGAGTTTGATAACCAGGACCCACAAGGTATAAGGCGAGAAATAACTCCTATTAGTTATTCTCTCACTTTTATGTGCATGGCATGCACACATGCACACACACACATGCATGCTCACACACGTACATGCACACACACAGAGAGAGAGAGAGAAGTGAACAAATCTAATATAAATGTTTTTTAAAGAGTAGAAACCAGTAAGATATCTGCATAGTAGTGTCATTTACTTCATTCAGTCAGGAAAATTGTAGGAATTGCATGTGATAATTACAACAGTGTGTTCTGTGCCACATACTGTAATAACTAACCCTTTTATAAATACAATCTTACTGGATCCTATGACATATCCATCGGTCACATCTCATTGTCTCATTTATAAATAATCAGATTAAAAGAGAATAGTTATTTAATCTGTCACCATTAGTAACTGAAGGTGATGTTTGGAAGAGCAAAAGTCGGCAGCAGCAGTCAATAAAAGCAAACAGTAACAATAAAAAAGCGAAAATCCTCACACTTGTTTGATAGAAGATGGAAACTTCTAATAAGAAAATAATGGAAGGATAGTGAAGCAGTCAATAAACGAAGGCCATGGTTTCTGGGAAAAACATTAAAAAGGAATTAAAAAGATGAGAGGTTTTGAATAAACTTTTATTGTCGCAGGACAATATTACACCAATTTGATTAAAAAAGGGGGTATTTTATTGGAGGGGATAAAACTTACAGATCGATGTCCCAAACCACGTTCCTCTGGTCGCAAACAGGAAACTGAGTCTAGCTGTCAGCATGAAAGCCGGAAGCAAGTTAGCTAGGAGAGTGGCTGCGGCTCTTTTTAAAATGAAAACCACGCCCCACATTGGGCGGGTATCTTAGAAGCCATTGGCTGAAAACAAGAAGGCTTAATCTCACACAGCAAACTTTCACAGAGAGAAAAGGGGTGAAGTGGAAAGAGAAAAGGACTTAGGGTCCTGAAGGCAGGCAGCTCCTGATAAATCAAGGTCAGAATGGGACTGTAGTATTGATTTGCCACATTGAAGCGATCATGTGCGTTCTTTATATGAGGATAATGCAGCAGGCAGTTTGGACTCTCCATAAGTTCATTTACATTCATATTATATTGGCTTTTAAAGCTATTAATTATCATGGTATTTAATCAGGTAGTCAATATAATAAAGAAAACTGTTCATAACAAGTGATTCTCGAAATGTATTTTAGCTGACATGCTAATAACTCTTCAGTTATTTTTTTCTCACCCAAGAATGATAAAGAAAAATGAATTATATTACATCTCTTTTTCCTTAGATAAGAAAACACAAACACTGTGAAATACCTTTGTTTACTGAAGCAACATGTCACTAACATGAGAAGTAGAGATTCTCAGTCTTAGGCGATTTAAACAGATAGGGAGGGACCTCTTGGAAGGTTTGTTCAGACATGTTTTCTGACTTTCCATGTCTACTGTATGTTATTAAGTTGCAGTAAAACAGCACCTCCCCATGTATTACAGCTGGGAAAGGCAATCCAGTATGAGTAGTTAGGATCCCAAAAGCCAGTAAAAGAATTAAACTGTTCCCACTGTTAGAAGTCCCATAAGAGGACCAAGTTACACAGCTGTAGCATTTATGCAGTGTGCCTTGGGTCAGTCCCATGCAGGCTGTTGGGTTGTTGGTTCAGTCTCTATGAGCCCCTTTGAGTCCAAGTTAGTTGATTCTGTGGGTTTTCTGTGGTGTTCATGACCCCTCTGGCTTCTATAATCCTTCTTCTCTGTCTTTAGCGTGATTCTCTGAACTCTGCCTATTGTTTGGCTATGGATCTGCATCTGTTTCCATCAGCTGCTGGATGAAGCCTCTCTGGTGACAACTGGACTAGTTCCTAAAATATAAATATGGCAGAATACCTTTAGGCATTATTACACTGACATTTTGTTTCCTCCGGTCATTTTTTTGGTTATATCCTAGGTCTTTGCATCATCCAGCCTGTGGTCCTGGTGCTCCAGGCAGTGTTAGGGGTTGGTTGGCTTCCTCTCCTGGCATGGGTTTTAGACTATGCTACTTATTGGTTGTCCACTGCCTCAATCGCTAGGCCACCCTTAACCCAGCACATCCTATAGGGAGGAATGATTGTAGGTCAAAGGTTAGGTGGCTGGTTTGGTGTCCCACAACTCTGCACTTGAAGTGTTGCCTGATCACAGGAGATGGCCAATTCAGTCTACATATCTGCTATTTCTGAGAGTCTTGCTGAGGTCATTCTGGTAGATTTTTGAAAGATTATCTTGTGCCAGAATTTTATCTGACTCTGAAATGCATCCCCCTTCCAGTAGTCTCTTTTAGTACTCTCCCCTACTGACTCCCCCACCTGATCACTCATGTTCATATCCTTGCCAGCCTACAGTCCACTTTCAATATCTTCCCTATTTCCCCTTCCTAGGGAAATCCAGATGTCTCCCATTGAACCCTTCTTGTTACCTAGTCTGTCAAGGTCTGTAGATTGTAATATAATTATTTTTATTTTGTAGCTAATATCCATTTATGAGTGAGTACATACCATGTTTGTCTTTCTGGGTCTGAGTTACCTCACTTAGGATGACTTTTTTTTTTACTTCCAATCATTTGCTTGCAGATTTCATGATGTCATTGTTTTTAGCAGCTGATTAGTATTCCATTGTGTAAATGGACCATATTTTCTTTTCCTTTTCCTTGGTTGATGGACATCTAAGTTGTTTTCAGTTTCTGGCTATTACAATAAAGCTGCTATGAACATAGTTGAACAAATGTTTTTGTGGTATGATTGAACATCCTTTGGTTGGTGTGGGAGGTCCTCTGTCTATATGTTACTTTTATTGGTTAATGAATAAAGAAACTGCTTTGGCCTGTTGGTAGGGATGAACTTAGGTAAATGGAGAAAAGTGGACTGAATGCTGGGAGAAGGAAGGCAGGGGGAGGGACACCATAGAGTTATCAGAGTCAGTCATGCTGAAACTGTGCTGGTAAATCACTGCCTTGTGGCAATACACAGAATAATAGAGATGGATTAAACTAACATAAGAGTTAGACGCTAAGAAGCTAGAGCTAATAGGCCAAGCAGTGATTTAAATAACAGTTTCTGTGTGATTATTTTGAGGCCAAGTTAGCTGGGTGGCCAGGACAAACAAGCAGCCCTCCCTACAACATGTGGGTATATGTCCAAGAGTGATACAGCTGGGTCTTGAGGTAGACTGATTCCCAGTTTTCTGAGAAACCATCATATTGATTTTCAAAGCCACTGTACAAGTTTGCACTCCTACCAGTAATGGAGAAGTGTTCCCTTTGCTCCTCATCCTGGATAGCATGACCTGTCACTTGGGTTTTTGATCTTAGCCATTCTGACAAGTGTAAAATGGAATCTCAAAGTCATTTTGATTTGCATTTCCCTGATAGCTAAAGATGTTGAACATTTCTTCAAGTGCATCTTGGCCATTTGAGATTCCTCTGTTGAGAATTCTCTGTTTAGATCTGCACTTATTTTGCAAGTGAATAATTTGATTTGTTGGTCTAGATTCATGAGTTTCTTTATATATGGAAACCAACCTTGTCTTGTTTATGATTTTAGTGGAACCGATTTGAATTTCTCTCCATTTCATTTGATTTTGGAAATTTGCTTGCTGTATACTGCTTTTATTATGTTTATTTAGATCTATTGAATTCCTAATCTCTCCAAGACTTTTATCATGAAGGGGTTTTGTATTTTAGAAAAGGCTCTTTGAGCATCTAATGAAATAATCCTGTGGTATTTTTCTTTCAGTTTATGTGGTGGGTTACATTGACAAATTTTTGTCTGTTGAATCATTCCTGCATCTCTGGGATGAAGGCTATTTGATCATGGTGGATTTCTGGTATGTTCTTGGATTTGGTTTGCGAGTTTTTTATTGAGTATTTTTGCATCAATGTTCAGTAGGAAAGTTGGTCTCTAATTCTCTTTCTTCTTTGAACCTTTGTGTGATTTTGTATTAGGGTGACTGTAGCTTCATAAAAAAAAGTTTGGTTAAGTTCCTACTGTTTCTCTTTTGTGGAATAATTAGAGGGGTATTGGTAGTACCTCTTCTTTGAAAGTCTGATAGAATTATTTTGCACTAAAAACGTCTGGCCCTGGGCTTTTTTGTGTTTTATTTTGTTTTTTTGTTGGTTTGGTTGAGAGATTTTAAATGACTGTTTCTATTTCCTTTTGGTTATAGGTCTATTTAAACTGTTTTTCTGGTCTTGATTTAACTTTGGTAAGTGGCATCTTCAAGAAATTTGTCTATTTCTCTTAGATTTTCTAATTTTGTGGAGTACAGGTTTTTGAAGTATTAACTGAACTAATGAATCTCTGGATATCCTAGGAGTCTATTATGTCTCCCTTTTTGTTTCTAATTTTGTTGATGTGGATATTCTCCCTCTGTCTTTTAGGTAGTTTGGATATGGGTTTACCTATTTTATTGATTTCTCCCAAAACAAACTCTGTTTCATTGATGTTTGTATTGTTTTCCTTGCATTTTATTGATTTCAGCCCTGAGTTTGATTATTTCCTGCTGTTTACTCCTTATGCTGTTTACTTCTTTTTTTTCTAAAACTTTCAGGTGTGCTGTTAAGTCACTAGTATTATCTCTCCAAATTCTTTATGAAAGCACTTAGTGCTGTGAACTTTCCACTTAGCACCACTTCCATTGTAACCCCTAAGTTTGGGTGTATACTGCATTCATTTTTCGTAGTTTTTGCCATTCTTGAACGCCAAATTTAATCCATGGTGGAAGCTATATTCTTTTGTATTTGGGTAAGATATTCTGTAGATATCTATTTGAGCCCATTTGAGTCATTAACATTCATTCTGCTACTTCTCTGTTTAATTTCTCTCTGGACTGTCATTGGTGAGAGGGTAAGTAAAGGTTCCCACTATTAATGTGGGGTTTTGATGTGGTTTAATCATTAGTAATGTTTATTTTATAAATATGGGTACCCTTATATTTGGGACATAGATGTTCAGAATTGCAACATCATCTTGTTGGATTTTTTCTTTGATGAATTTGAAATGACCTTCTCTCTCTTTTTTGATTAATTTTGGTTTCAATCTACTTTGTTAGATATTAGGAAAGCTATACCAGCTTGCTTCTTCAGTCCATTTTCTTGGAAAACCTCTTCTAACCCTTTGTTTTTAGGTAATGATGTCTATCTTTCTTTCTTGTATGCAGCAGAAGGATGGCTCCTGTTTTCATATCCATTATGTTAGTCCATGTTCTTTTTATTGGTGATATGAGTGCATGGTTATTGGATACTGTTATATTTTGTTGGGGGGGAGGGGGTGAGAGAGAGAGAGAGAGAGAGAGAGAGAGAGAAAGAGAGAGAGAGAGAGAGAGACCCTTCTTTGAGTTATGCCAAAATGAGATTATCTATTGCCTGTGTTTTTGTGAGTCTAGTTAACTTATTTGGGTTGGAGTTTTTTTTCTAGTATTTTCTAGTGTGCTGGATTTATGGATACATATTGTTTTGAAATCTACAAATTATGTGGTGTACCTAGACAACCCTCCCTCCAATTAAAAAACTATGTGTCCACACATTATTGAACCGTCTTCCTTCATCTGTACTTTATCTTATGAGGTTCGTTGTCTTTTGAGATGTTGCTGAAGCCATGATGGGATTCAAATAATAATAGACGAGGGGCTGTGCTCATTTTTGTTATTAAAAAAAAGTGTCAGGAAGCAGAAAGCTGGACTTCAGGTCTTTCACGTTTCAGCTGTCGATGTAGAGGGAAGCAGAAGAATGACTGTGAAGTGCAGCTTGCTGAGTATAAGCTACAATTGAGGTGTGGAAGTACTTTCAATAATCAAAGAAGAATACTTATCTACCTTTTAAATAAAGTGAAGTGCCTATTGATTGCAATGGAAGGTTAAACATTATTAATAATTGCTGTGCTTCCCTTGCGCAATTACCAACACAAGCATATGCATTATCTGATGGTGCCAATTCAGCTGTCTGCTCCTAGGGGATAACACACTGGAAACAACACATTTCTCTAAAACTGAAGCCATATATGCTATAATGAGAAACGAGATATATTTATTATGTGTGATGTTGCTTTACAATTTTCATTGTCTAGAAAGTTCATGTCAGACAGTCATGCAATTGAATGACACACTCAAAAATAGCCTCACAATATTTTAAGCTTACAATTTTGGTTTTGGAGCTGCATTCATTGCTGTCTTGACTCTTATTGGCTCAAGGATTGAACACTCATTTTCAAGTAACGTGTGCTCTTTGCTATTTATGTTCTCAGCTCCTTGCCTACTAGTCAGAGGTAATCACTCTTTGAGTCTGTGAAATTAGTGTAGAAACCTCTAATTTCAGCATTTACGAGAACGAGGCAGGAGAATCAGGAGGTCAGGGGCAGCTTCTGCAACATAGAAAGGCCTTGTTGAAAATTATTCCAAATTTTTATCTGATCTTGCCAGGCAGGTGTGTAATACCAACACATTGGAAGGTGAGGCAGGAGGATTAGGAAGCTAACCTAAATTACAAGAGACCCTGTTTCAAAGACAACAAGACAAACATAAGAAAAATGAGTTTCATTCATTATTTTAAATTTTTATTTTAAAAAGTACTTTGGGACACCTTTATTAAACTTCCCCTTAGGCTCAGGGAACATCATGGAAGAAGGGAGAAAAGAGCAGAAGGGTTGGATGATGGAAAGGAGAGCTACCAAATGCTGTCCTCTAGACAGGAAACCACAGATAGAAAAGCACAGCAGCTGTGGCTACTTGCACAAATTCAAGCCAGTGAAAACTTCTGGCAGGGGACAAGGAGGGACTGCTCAGTCTCCACCATAACTGAGGGGCTATTAGCAGTTTTTGGCTGCTGTTGGAGAGAGAGAGTTATTTTTATTTGTGGGATGGTCACTGTTTACTTCTACATAACACAGAGAATGACTCCACACTGATGGATATATGGGCAGCACTTAGTAGTTCTGGTTATAAAAAAAAATAAGAGAGGATAAAGATGTGGGGGGGAGAAATGCTATAGGGGGCCCTCAGGGGAGCTAGAGGGAATGGGAGTGGATTTGATCAAAATTCATTGTATACAGGCATGTAATTTTCAAAGAGTAAATATAGAAATTGTAGGCAAAAAATACCTAAATATATATACTTTGAATAATGGATTATGTGTTAATGGTGTTTGACATTGTGGTAATTTTACATTATACACATACACACACACACACGCGCGTGCGCGCGCGCACACACACACACACAAAGTGGCTGTGTTTATATATTTTTCCACTCAGTAGTACTGCCTAAGTTCATCTCCTTGGAAGCATTTATCTGTATTTCTTTACCCATCATGATTCATAGATAATTACTGTATGAACAGACCATGGACCTATTCTACTTCATAGAGATGCCTGGATCCTTGCTGTTTACACAGGCAGCTTCTACTATGCTCATACATGCCTTTTACATAGTTGTATAGTACATAGTTATATAGAGTCAATCTCCAGTCTGTTTAGGAATGGAATCATTGCTTTTCATAGTACTATTGTGGTGAAGAGCTACCATGAACACAACTCTCATAAGAGAAATCATTTCATCGGGGTTTACTTACTGTTTTTGTTGTTTAGTCCATTATCATCATGGTGCAGAGCATGATGGCACACAGGCAGACAAGGTTCTTTCTGTTGGAGGAGTAGCTGAGAAGTCTACATCCGGATCCTCAGGCAGCAGGAAGAGAGACTCTGGGCATGGAGTGGAATTTTTCAAACCTCAAAGCATTTCCCCCAATGACACACTTCTTCCAAGAAGGCCACCCCTCCTAATCCTTTCATATAGTAACACTCGCTGGTGAGCAAATATTAAAATCTACCAGACTATGGGGAGCGTTTTTATTCAAACCACCACAGTTACTTTCTCATTGAATTGTTGGTGGCTATTGCGTGGGGTAGGTGTTAACCCTTTGTCAAACCTGGTACTTGCTGCTTTGTCTCTTTGCAGTGACTGTTAGAGGACAATTTTTTTTTCAAATTTCAAATTTTTCATTCATTTTCTTCTTTCAAAGTGTTTTCCTTTGGAGACAGATGAATTTAAGAGCATTCTTGGCAACTTTGCATGATATTGTCTTTTTTAAAATTTAAAAGTTTTAGAAGGTAGCTCCTTGGTAAGGCAATAGCCTAGCATGAACAACACCTTGGGTTCAATTTCCATAATGGAAAAAATGGTAATAATTAAAATATTTACATGTTTTCTTAGCTGAAGGACACTGAAATATTATCTATGGCTTGTGAAATTGTTTTGCATTCCCATATGAGTATGTGTGATATGTGGTACAAGCCCAATGCAATGTTTTCTGTAGGTGAAGAATTCATTAATGTCTCTTTTTATATGATTTTTATGACAGTGATCTGTCTGTCTTAGGTGCTAGCACATGGGCACAGTGAGAGTGAGGTTATGAGCAGCTATTATTGCCGTTGTTGCTGAACCAGGTCTCGTTATGTAGCTCAGGATGTTTAAACTCAGGATTCTTTTGTCTCCCCCTCCTGAGTTTATAACTACAGGTGGGAGGCACCATGCCTTGCCTATAGAAAAATCTCTGTCCATTATCAATGCTCAGTAATAGTACTGAACAGAGATCTGAATGGTCATATAATGTGTGCACAGGAGCCTAGTTCTCTTTCTTGGTGTGAATATCACCATCTTAATAGACCTATATAATAAAGCTTGTTATCAAATTGAGCATGGACTGTTCATGTTCCTATTTTTTAAAATAGGGATTTATCTATGTTTGATCTCCTTTTATCCTGTGTAAATTTTAGAATTATTCTGACAAATCTCATTGTTTATATTATTATTGTTGTTGTTAATGTCATAGTGTCTAAATTCAATTTGTTTTCTTGTTGTTACATTTTTTTTAAAGACAGGATTTCTTTGTATAACGTCTCTGACTCTCCTGGAACTAGTTCTTATAGACCATGCTGCCCTCTAACTCATAGAAATCTACCTGTCTCTGCCTCCAAAGTGCTGGGATTAAAGGCGTGAACCACCACCATCCAGTTCAGTTCAATTTGGAGACAACAGTAGGACACTTTTTCCTACTGTTTCTACCATTCTATCCATAAATATGATATAGCCTTCTCTTATTTAGTTCTTTCTTCACTTTTTAAATATGTTTTACAAATTATTCCTCTAAGATTGCTCACTGATGAATGCTTCTTGTTCTTGCAGAGATAGATAAATTATTCATAGATTCTTCAATTAATCAGCTGGCCCTTATCTTTAAACATTGGCACTACACATTCTAAAAATTAAATCATAAAATACCATGAATTTTTAAATAAAGGTAAGATTTTGAAAGAAGTCAGTAATTATACCTCATCAGAATATCTTTATTCAACTGTGACATTAAGATCTCAAGAAGAAAATGATTAAAACTCCTGAGACTTTAGAAGAAAGACTGTCCCGAATTGGCAACTTTACTCCTACTATGAGTCCTGTATAGCCCTCCTCCAAAAGAAAAAAATTAGTAATTCCTTGAGTATCTTAGTATATATGCTTGTTGATTTCTGTCAACCTGACATAAACCCAGACATATTTGAGCAGAAGGAACCAAAGTGGAGAAAAAAATCCTGCATATGATTGGCATGTGGGCAAGCACGAGGGCAATTTCTTAATTAGTGCTTGGCGTTGGAGGACCCAGCCCGTTTTGGTGGTGTCAAACCTGAGCAGTAAGTCCTGGGTTGTATAAGAGGGCAAGCTGAGCAAGCCATGGGGAACCAAACCAGTAAGCATATGATTTTTTTATTGTGAATTTTATTTACAACAGTTAGATCTACATTTATCAGGAAAAATGATCTATACTTTTCTTTTTTATATTGTTTTATCTTTATCTTCTTTTAATATTAGGATAATACTGGCTGTGTTGTAGGATTTTGTTAGTATTTATTGCTTTTCTAGTTTGTGGAATAGTTTGAAGAGTATTGGTGTTAGTTCACTCTTGATTGGATAGATTTCATAACTGAACCTGGGCTTTATTGGTGGGGGAGACTTTTTATTACTATTTTAATCATATTGCTTATTATGTATCTATTAATGTGCCCTTCTATTTAATTTTAGTAAGCTATTGCATTTATTTCTATTTCTTCTAAATTTTCTGTTTTAATACAGTTTTTGCAGTATTTTATGATGGTCAGGTGGATTTCAGTGAGGCCTCCTTTTCACATCTTATTTTGTTAATTCTGGTCTTCTCTCATATTTATTTTTGTTTTTTAAGATTTGCTAATCTTATTTTATTTTTCAAAGAAACAACTTTGGGTTTGATTAATTCAGACATTGTTTTTTAAATTCACATGCATTAACTTCTATCCTGATCTTTATTATCTTTTTATGATTGATTTGGAGTTTGTTTTATTCTTGTTTGTCTAAAACCTTGAGGTTCAACACTGCTTATTGACTTGCAACTTTGAAATGTTTTAATGTCATTATTTATAACTGTACATTTTCTTCTTAGAGGTGCCTTAGATATACTCCAAATGGTTGATAAGTTTGATTTCATCTTCATTTGATTCCAAGAATGTTTAAGTTTTTCTTCCTGGTTTACTCAGTGATGACTCAATAGTCTTCCAGTAATAGGTTCTTCATTTTCTAAGTAGCTGAATAATGTTTGCTGCTTTTCCTGCTCTTGATTCTAGTAGTTTCATTTTATTTTTTAAAATCAATAAATTGTGAAAAGTTTTGTTTTTGTTAGGAGGGATATTTGTTATGATTTATTTTGTGGTCTGGAATGTGCTCTAATTTGCGGTCATTTCACTGGGGTGATATAAAGAATGTGTACGCTTTTTCTTATTGATAGCGTAGTCTTCAGGTATCGTTTAAGTTCATCTGACATATGGGGGACTTCAACTTTGATTTGTCTTGTGTGTGTGTGTGTGTGTGTGTGAGAGAGAGAGAGAGAGAGAGAGAGAGAGAGAGAGAGAGAGTGTAGATATATAAATATATATACATATATATATATATATATATAGACAGATAGGTAGATGCAGAGATCTGTATGCATGCACAAGTGCCATGGTGCACATGTGGAATGCAGAGGTCAGTTTATGAGAGTCTGTTTTCTTCTTTAGTCATGTAACCCCCAGGAATTGAACTCAGGTCATCAGACTGAGTGAAGTGGAAAATACTTTTGTCTGGTGAATTATTTCACCAGCTCCTCTTTCTTGTTTTTAATTCAGATGCCCTATGGAAACATGAGAGTGGGTATTGAAACCTCCAACATTACTGTATTAGGATTGGACCTTTTATGCTGATTAGAATGTTATCTGAAACTAGAAGTCCCAACAAGCAGTGATTTTATCTTCTTCTTGAATCATTTCTTCTGTTAGTATGTACTGGGGTTAGTTTTACTATTCCTAACTAAGTTTTGTTTTGAGATCTGTTTCATTGGCTATTAGAATAGCTATGTCAGATTGCTTTTTAATGTCCATCCTCTTTATAGGTTGATGTTCCTTCCTTGGCTCTGCGTCTCTAGTTGTCTGTTCCAGTATGGTTATTCTTGGAGACAAAGAGTGGTTGTGAGCATCCTATAGCTGTACTTATCTTATAATCACCCTATTTTAATTTTGTAAGATTGTTTTACTGGTTGTATCAATTTGTTTTGCCCACTGTTTACATCCAGGGCTGGAAGTGTATCATCCACCTTGGGATGGCTCTTATGCTGCTAATGAGAGCTCTGGTGTAAGTCTGTCTTTGTATGAGTTGACAATTTTACTGTATATTTTTTATATTATTTCATTTTATATCATGGTAAGTTTTTCCAGTCATGTATATTTGGGGTTTTCAATGGATAATTTTGGTTTGCTTTGGAAAACTGTTTCTCTTTGAAATGTTAGTACTATAATCTCATTAATCAGACTCTCTGTGCTTCTAGTTTTTAAACATAGCTCCCTTTATCCTATGAACTGTTAGACTTGATTTCTTGATAGATTTCTAGTGTTGCTGGATGGTATGATCCTGATCTTTTATCATTTTTTTCTGCCCTAATGTAGGTGTAGTGTTTCCTCATGCTTTTTCTCTCTTACTGTCATTTTTTCTTCTCCTTTTTATTACTGTTTTTCCCTTCCAAAAAAATTTTCAATTTCTTGGTAAATTTCTCATTCATGCTGCTGACTTAAACTCTCACTTAACTGTTTCCATATCATGGATAATATTCAATTGCTTGATTGCATATCTTTAAAGTCACTGATCATTTCTGAAGAAATTCCTGAAATTTTCATCTGGTATCTTAAATGTTTCAGGATCTTTTAGCTCAGTATTTGAGGGATTTTGATCTTTTGAAGCAGTCCTACTGCCCTGTTTTTCATAGTTCTTGTGTTTCTAGGGTACAGTGTGCTTAGCTTGTCTGTTGTTCCATTTGCTTATCTCACAGAACCAGATTCTCTTGAAAGCTTAGTCCTCAGAACCACTCGGAGGAGAAAGGGGTTATGCTAGCAATAACACCAAGTGGTAAACTACATAGTGAAAGTTAAAATTGATAAAGATATCACCAATACCATAAGCCAGAAAAATAGGGAAGCAAAGCATTGTTAAAGATAAAACTGGAAATAGGAAGCAAATTAGATAAAGGAAGGAGAGAAGGAAAGAGGAAAAAGAGATAAAATAAAAGGGATATAGAATAATGTTATTGGGGGTAGAAAAAGAAAAAAGATTAGAAAATATTTCTTAAGTAGAAAAACACCAAAAGATTTTTCAACAATGAGAAGATCTGAAATCAAATTGAATGATGATAAAGAGTGTAAAAATTAAAATATGAATTAAAAACCAACTTGACAAAATCAAACAAAATAAAATAATGCAGTACAAATGGATAGATAAAGTCACAATACTGATAAAATATAATGGAAGGGGAAAAAGAGGTAGTAAGATATTTTAGATGAAAAAAATATAAAAAAGAAAAAGATTGTCCAGTAAGGAAAAAGTAAGTAAAAAAAATTTAATGTATGAAGGAAAACTATCTTGAATTACATATTGGTGTTGTTGGAGGAATAATTTCATGGTTAAGCATTCTTGCTCTCCCAAAGAACTTGAGTTTGGTTTTAGCATCAACGTTGTTCAACTCTCAGTCACTAGTAACTCCAGGTCAGGGAAATCAAATACCCTCTTTTGGCCTCCCTGGGCATTTGCATTCATATGTACATACCCGCAGAAACACACAGATAATTGGCAATTTAAAAATACATCTGTAAAATATAATAACATTTTAAAATATGATAATGTACATAATCTGCTAAAATATCATAAGAAAAAATGAAGAAATCACAGAGCACTAAAAGAAAAAAGAATACACACAAAAAAGGGATAGATGAAGAAGAAGAAGAAAAAAAAGAAGAAGAAGAAGAAGAAGAAGAAGAAGAAGAAGAAGAAGAAGAAGAAGAAGAAGAAGAAGAAGAAGAAGAAGAAGAAGAAGAAGAAGAAGAAGAAGAAAATGAGGTTTTAGTGTAGCATTTTTTTTTTCTGGATTGTTGGTTGGAGATGCCATGTTGTATGCGCAAGGGTGGTGGACAATAAATAGAACTATTTCTCTTGGCTTGTGCTCCTGTTTAATTTGCATTGGATAAGAGCATAATATTTATCAGACCATTTTACTTTAGTAATTTTTCTTGTAAAAGTACCAGAGGCCTCTTCTGACCTTATTAGCTAAGTAGTTGAAGGGGGAATGTGGATGCATTTCCCATTCAACTATTTCAGGACACCCTGGCACACTCCCAACTTCATATCCTCTTTTGATAATCCATTAAGCCCAATCTGTTTTCTCCTATCCATATGTGCATGGATACAGAACCATCCACTAGAACATGAGTAACTGCCAGAGGCACTTCCCTGAAGAAAACTGGCTGCTGCTTCCCCATTAGAAGAATGCAAAATCAAGCCAGTCAAAGTTCCAGCAGAGATAGAGAGAAGCTTACAGAACCCCACTTGGTCAGCTGAGCAGCTTTGGAAGATGAAGGGTACTGGGGTTCTCTGCATGCTCATATCTAAAACTGAGGTTGATTCCCAACATTGATGGGAGATGTGCTGAGTTAAAACAATGACTTCCTCCCCATACACTGTACATATGACCTAGAACATCTCAGTATTTTCTTATTTTAGACCCTTGTGATTTCTCCATTTTTATTCATTTTGGCAGAACATTCAAGTGTTCTGATGCCTTCTTCTGATTGCCATATCTGCACATGCACAATTACCTTCACATATGTGCATACATTCACACACACACACACACACACACACACACACACCTTTCCTTTGTTAAAAAAATTTTAAAAAAATGCAAGTGCATTCTGGAGTGTCATTTCATATTTACCTCAGTCAATGTTTGTACTTCAGGATAATGTATTTCTTTAGAACCAACCTCATCTTCCTATTTGTCATGCTTAGCTATCTCTGTCTATCTATTTCAACTCTGTTTTGACTGCCTTTACAGTTACACTGGGTCTGGTCAGTTGCTGTTGAAATATATATATATATATATGTATATATATACATACATACATATATATATATTCAGCTTAACTGTGGAACTTGATTCCCAGTATGCTTATCTTAGTGTCCACTAATACTGCAGAAGTGACAGCAGCCAGGCCATTTTGTCATGTGACTTGCAGAAGTCTTCTGGAGTAATATATTTCCTTTATTTCAATTTTTTGAGAGCTAAGAATTATTTACAAAATAAAATCATTATTCAATGAGATTGGATAACTTGTTTAGAACATTTGCACAGAATTCAATGTCAATTGCCTCATCAGAGGAGGATGCAAACTGGACTTTACGTCATGTATTATTTTTCTTATGGAAGGAACTGCATATTCTAAGAAGTAGGCTGTTCTTCCAAGAAGATGTCAGAGGGAGAGCCATGATCCTGAATCATGTTCTTCGCATTAAAATAGTGTTTAGAGGCTGAATGCTTAAATGAAATAGATAGCATGCATAATAAAGTGTGAGCAATGTCAGACATCCTTGCCAACAAGCTTTGAGTTAACAGGCGTAGATACTAAGATATTTGGGGTAAGAGGTCATTTTTTAATATCCCAGATTGTTTATCAGAATATTTTTTCTTTAAAACACATTCCATGGAACAGAGCGGGAAGGCTTTTGAGTAAAGAACTCTTGCTGCTCTTGAACACTCAGCTTCAGTTATCAGAACCCACATGGCAGTTCACAATCAGATATTTGTACACGGATTTAAAGTCCTCTTCTAATTCTCTTCATAAAACACACACACACACACACACACACACACACACACACACCACAATATACATTCTAGCCAAACATTCAAGCACATAAAATAAAAATAAATGAATACTTAAAAAACACATTCAAGAAATCTCCAGATTTATTTATAAATAATAAAAGATTATTAGTCATTATTAGTCATTCAAGAATAAAGAGATTTTGGATCAGCAGTAAACCGGTAAACCAAAGCTTTAGTTTAAGTGTTCTGGGATGCCAAACCAATAATGGAAGTGCCTAAAAGGAAAGTAGAAAGAGAATGAACCAAAACCAGGGAGACGGTCTAGAGTTAGTATCTTCAGCTGAATGACATTAAAAAGAAAGAAAGAAAGAAAAAAAAGTAAAAGGTGACTTGATAGAAGAGAGAAAATTTGTTTTATCTTAAGGTATAAACTCTATTAATTTTATAAAAATTAATGAAACAGTAGGAAAGTGTGGTGTTTTATATAAGTAAGGAGACAGGTAAAGGACAGAAAATGTGGGCTACTTTGCACAAATCTAAAAACCATTCCACTGAATGAACTCAGATTTGTAGTGTTACAGCCACAGAGACAGAAATGAATCCTACCACATCATCCAGCCACCAGACTCCAACACTGACCACAAAACAACAATGGGGACATTCAGTATTAGCTTTCCAATAGCAGTGTGACACCTGGATAATGTCTAGAAAGGTGGGTGGCAGCCAATATTGACACTTTTACCTGGAAATTTGTACATATTTAAAAGTGTAAAATTAACTTAGACTGCTTTAGAATTAGAAGTTGAGGAATAAAATTATATAAAAAATGTATAACTTCAAGAAGTGAATTTGAGAACCTGCCTCAAATGTATAAAACCAAGTATGTAAATAGAATAACATTATACATACTTGTAAAATAAAAGTAGTATGGTCAAATAAGTCTTTGACCATTTCTGTGAAAGAATCTGGGAAAAGATGTTGTCTAGTGATGGTTACATATTAAAATTTTCAAATTTTAGTGTTGAAATATTTAAACATATGATCATTCTGTGTAATGATATCAACTGTTGGTACAATAATACCTTCTTGATAATATAAAAGGAGTAAATTTACCTCTGGGATAATGTTTTTGAATTTTTTGTCTTTAATAAAATATATACTAAATATGTGTATACCTGTGTGCAAATGTACGCATGAGCAAGGTACCTTCAGAGTCCAGACAAGGGTTTGGAGTTACAGCTGGCAACACAGCTCTGATTCTCTAAGAGAGCAGAATCCACTTTTTCTTTCTCCATGTAACCAAGAAGTTTATAGAGAAAATATGCTGCTATTTCTGGGCCATATCATATACTTTAACAGCTAGGAAAATGATGACATTAATGCCATCTGCTGAACTCTAATTCCAGAGCTGTGTCATCGGAAGCCTTGTCTAGGTTGTGCCCTGAAGTACTAGATGCCTAAGCAATCTGTCTCCTCGCAAGTTGAATGAACCCCAGTAAAGTAGAATAAGATGTTTCCTCATCCTTAATTTCTTAATTTACTAGGTCTCCAATGTGAGATGTAGAGCTAGGACTGTACCTATTTGCTGTGCTAGAATTGCTCTGCCAAGCCTGCTAAAGCTTTATAGCCACTGTCATTATTTAACAGGTTTTTAATTAATTAATTTTTATTTATAAAGATTTCATGAAGCTGAAAGATGCCCAAGTGCAGCATCAAGATTGTAGTGTCTGGCCCCGAAGTATGCAAAGAAGTCAGTTTAACAAGTGAAAAATCATTTGGTTAACAAATAAAGCCTTGATGTATACAAGCTTTAGTAAATGATATTATGTATCATTATGGAATAAGGGCACAGAATTTAAATCGTGAACTTATCTTGTCAACAGTGAAAACTACAGTCTGAGGAATTAGAATTTCTTCCCCTTTGACAATTACCAAATTATTTGTTGCATTGAACAATTAATCTTCCCTCAGCCGAATTCCACTTGAGAAATACAGCTTTTACTAAGAAGCTGTGGTAGACCTAATGACTACTTTAAAGCAAGATTTACTTTATACAGATGTAATTACCCATAAAGATTGATGTAATTATATCTTAGTATCTTTTGCATGTTGAATTGAAGCTTGTTTTCTTGTGGAATATGTTCACAGTTGTCCAGCTCAAGTAGATTTCTTACCCATTGTTATTATTTTTAGCCTACAGCCAATTATTCTTGGTAGCTATCCTATTATATTTTATTAACACTTCTAAGTAGTGGATGTTAGAATTTTAGCATGATAATCCCCATGCCACTTTATATCCACTGGAAAAACTAGACCTAGTTAAGAACAATTGAAAATTAGCCTAGATGTAATTCATTTTTTTCTAGCATTTCTAATAGATTTATATTAACCATAGTTTCTTTTCTCATATAATATAATTTGAATATAGTTTCTGTTCCCTCTGTGTATCCCAGTTCCTCCCCATCTTCCCTCCCATAAAATATATTTTATTTTCCCCTCCCAGGGAGATACATGTGTTCCCCTTTGTTCCTTCCCCTATGCCTAACCTCTCTAGGTACACTGATTGCAGTTTGGTTATCATTTGTTTAATGGCTAATATACAGATATAATCGAATATATACCAAGTTTATCTTTCTGCATCTGGGTTACCTCACTCAGGATGATTTCTAGTTTCATCCATTTTCTGCGAAGTTTATATGTCATTTTTTTAACTCCTAAATAACCACATTGTGTAAATGTTCCACATTTTGTTTATCCATTCTTCTGTCAAGGGACATGTAGGTTGTTTCCAATTTCTTACAATTATGAATCAAACAGCAATATACATGGTTCATTATGTGCTATGGTAGGATAAAATGCTCCTCATACTGAAGTACATATATGTGTATATTTATGTCTTAAAACTTTTATGAATGAAGAGATCATAAAGGTTACTTGCAGATAAGTTTGCAAAAGAGTCACTGGATTATTTTCAAAGCATTTAACAGTGACATATAAAAAAGTACATCTACATGTTACATAAGGTAACAAGAGACAATATGTATTTAAAAACATTCATCCCCCAAATGGTGCCTCTCAAATATATAGAAATAGAATGAGGAGTATAACTCAAGCTAAGGTCATTGCTTACTTTTTCTTCAGATGTCACACATCTCATTTTGTGAAGTTTCAAAACTACTTAAAGATTTCACAGGCTGGTCAATAGGAGCTCAGTTCAGTTTTTTTTCCCTGTTCTTGTCTCTGGATGTAACACTTCCTTGAACTCTTTTCTTCTTCCTTGATCCTTGGGGTTCACAAAACTCTTTGAGATGAAAATTGATTGTGGTATTAAGAAATGTTCTGGCTGCTCCATCAGTTACTAACACTTCCTTTTGATTAGGCAAGAGAAATAATGTTAGTTTATATTCTTCTTTTTGATTAAAACATCCTAAAATTAGAGTTGAAGGTAAAGTGTGCTTCCTCTAAACTTTTTTCCTCTTTTTCCAGAATCCATAGACTTTATTAAAATGAAGTTTTCTTCAATGAGGAAATCGAGGTTTTCTTGTATCTGCATGCATATTTGGCTTGCACAACAACTTTTTGAGTAATTTATTTGTGTTTATTGAGAAATGTGTTTCTTTGCTGGGCAGTGGTGGTGACACTTTTAATCGTTGAACTCGGGATACAGAGGCAAGTGGATTTCAGTAGTTCACGGCCTGCCTGGTCTACAGAGTGAGTTCCAGGACAGTGCCAGGTTACCAAAACCCTGTCTGGAAAAACAAAAGCCAAAACAAAACAAAACAAAAAAACTAATTCAAAAAAAAAAAGAAAAGAAAGAAATGTGTTTCTTCATTGTCATCAGACTTACCTTTGCTAACTACCCATGTGAAAACTTTCATTTTTGCAATGAACCATGCATATTATGTTTTAACTGGACATTTATTTTTATTTCCATACTAGATGCTTAATCAACCTTAACCATCTTCATTGGAATTACTTTATTTTTTACATTGTCATTTCTAAAGATGGTCTGTAATCTGAACAGTTATCTTTATTTAGGTATTATAGACATTTCCTCCATATTTTTGTTGTTCAGATATTTTGTCAACAAAATAATATAAGTAATTAAGATTAAGTTTCTTATGACAGGCAAGATGTCTCGGCTGGAAAAGGTCCTCACCCCTAATAATGACTACCTGAGTATGATATCTAGGAACTACATAGTAAAGGTAGATAACTTCCTCTCTGATCTACACATGGGTGCCATGGTGTGCTGATCTCTCCCTCCCTCTCTCTCTCTCTCTCTCTCTCTCTCTCTCTCTCTCTCTCTCTCTCTCTCACACACACACACACACACACACACACTTCAACACAAAACAATTTGTGAATTAATTAACATAATTAAAAGGGATACGGTTCAGGGATGATTCTTTGGGTAAAGAGACAGGCCACTCAGTATGATCACCTGAGTTAAGGCTCTTGAATCAACAGAATAGAAGGAGAAAACCAACTCCTTTAAGATATTCTCTGACCCTCATGAGTACAGTATGGCATGTACACATGAGCACACATCTACACACATGCTAAATAAGTAAATATTTAAAGAACCGAAAAAGATTAAAATCATTAGACATCTTTAATTTAAAATCACATATTTAGAGGAGTCTTGCTCCAAGCATCAACACTTTTCGATACCTAAAGATTCTTCTATGCTTAAGAGGGACAAAAAAGATGTAGATAGAATGTTTGTTGATCTTGCAAAGGACCTGAATTTGGTTCCCATGCCAGGTGGCTCATAAATGCCAGTAAGTGTAGCTCAGCAGTTCTAATGCCTTTTTCTGGCTTACATGGGTACCTAGTTCATGTATACCACACCCACACACACATTATACAATTAAGAAATTTTTTTTTTAAAAAAAAGGGGGGTAGGGAAATAAAGGTATCACTCAAACCCCAATGGCAACATCTATTGTGATACATGGTCCTTATGGAGAGTGAATCTCCAATTTAAGTGCCTGCTTTTTGTTATCAGTCATTATTTTCTTCATTAGTAATTTGAATCTTCATGTGGTTGAATTCATTCTCTCTCCCTGGAATGGGTCACAGGTCTGTCTCTATCTGAGTTTCCTACTGTTGAAAGAGAGTGGGGTTGACTGTGTCATAGTGAGACATAGTATCAGTAGCAGCTATGTTAATGAGGCTTCTTTTTGTGTGCCTGACCAGCACTGGGCTCCTTATACACCTAGTAGAATCATTTAGCTATAACCTAGATTCTGTTCACTCCATTTGGAGGTCTAGAAATAAAGATGTGGGAAATTTGATTAAAAGAACTAGTTGTACCAGGTATGGTGGCAGATGCTTGTTACCCTACTCATTACTCAGAAGGCTGAGGCAGGAGTATCGCTCACCAGTTAGAGGCCAGTGCGTAGTACTTTAACAATTAGCATTGTAAATTATCTGTTATTCCTCATCTAGGGGCAAATGTGAAAGGTTATATGTAGCATTGTATACTGGTAAGAACCTACATCTGAGATGTGATGAACTGGCTTCTTATTCATTTTCTGTCAGTGCTTTTCCATTGGGGCATTCAGTGTCTTTTTAATTGAACAAGAGGACAAAATATAACCTTATAGTTCTTCCTGGATATCAGACACTGTTGGTTCTAGGAAGTAACACATACATTAGATGACCAGTATAGGGCCATTTAAAATTGAGACATACTGAATGTCCAACAATAAAGGCTGTTTAAATAATTATGTCCCAGACATTCAGGAAAATTAAATTCCATTGTATTCCATTAGTAAATAGGAAAATGGACATTCAATGAAAGTATTTGGTACATAGTTAAGTTAAAGGAAATGCATCTCTTTTGTAATTTGACTTGCTGTAGATGGAAGTTTCTGTCCTGCCCAGTTCTACAGCCATACAGTTCCAAATAAATGCACAAAGGCTTATATTGGTTATAAACTATTTGGTCTGTTGCTAAGACTTATTACTAAGTAGCTCTTACATCTTAAATTAACTCATAATTCTTATCTATGTTTAGCTATGTGGCTTGGTCCTTTTTCTCAGTAAGGTATTCTTATCTTGTTTCTTCTGCATCTTGCTGACTATTACATCTCTGCCTTTTGTGCTTCCCAAAATTCTCCTTGTCTGGTAGCCCCAGCTATACTTCCTTCCTGGCTATTGGCTAATCAGCATTTTGTTAAAGCAATACGAGTGACAGATCTTTAGTGTACAAAAACACGATTCCACAGCATTTTCCTTGTCTCCATTTCCTATGAGACATCTTCTTACAACTTGGAATTCCCCAAGAGGATTCTTCATTTTCACAGTGACCTCCTTACACCAGATTCCATTATGAAGCTTAGTCATCAGAAAGACTGTGTAATTCCAGAATTTGTTCTTTGAGTTAAATGATCTCTACAAAGTGGGAGCGGGCTAGAGAAATGGCCAGTGTTGCCATCAGGAAACCTTGGAATCTCTGGGCTGCCAGGCTTGTGTGTGTGTTTTGGTGTAGAAAAAAGGAGGGAAACCTTTCCTTCTCCATTCTCTGGGGAGAAAGGGCCACTGTCTGCATTTAGGATGGCCTTGTGTCTGTTCTTAAAGTAAAATAGGTTACTTTATTAGAACCTAAGATTTTATGGTTTCTATCCTTGTTTTATTTATCTATGTTCTGAGAGATCATCCATATGGGCTTTAAATACAATTACCCAGTTGGATCACATTCATGTCACCAGCACACATACCTTTCCAGGGTTATTGTTGTTATAGATTGCAGGATTCATTGCTACTTTATATTTTCATAGTAAAATCACGACATCAGGTACTGCACTTTTTTGAGGCATGTAGTTATTGATATGAGTTATGAGAACACAAATTTGTAGATGTTGATACATGGAAAAATATTTGATTATGGTATCCAAGAGTATCAGAGGGAGCATGGAATTTTTGTGAGTAATAGCTGGCTTTACACTTAGGAGTCCTATGACATTAGCAAGGGACATAGACAGGTCTACAGAAAGCTGGGATGAAAATACCACTCATTGACCTGGATCACCCAAGAAGTGTCCCTGAGTATCACCTTTAGAATTGATGTTGTTCAGGATTGCTATTTCTAGACTTCCTGGCATTTATGCTATTTTTCTTTGACTTAAAATCTGAAAGCCACAATAATAGAACAAAGGGAGAGGAAATGTTTTAAAGCAGAAATATAACTTAGGGTTTAAACTTCTTCCCTGCCTAAGTGAAATAGGTTCATGAACGGAGAACTGGGTGTGGAGCTCTAGCCCCTGGGGCATGCTCTCTTTTAAATCAACTTAACACAAAGCCCAGGGGGGAAGCATTGAGAACCTGGGCCTAGGATAGATATACAAGGGGCCTTCAGTCTGAAATGAAGAAAAACATGTTCATTTGGCTTTAAATAAGGCCATAGACTGAGTTTGAAATGCGATGTTAGTCTAGAGATAAGGCAAGCATAGCAATAGGTAGAGTGTCGTTCTTGTCTTTCATTTGTGTTTGGGACCAAGTTAATGAATTTTGAAATTCTGCCCTTAAAAATAATCCCTACTCAGAAACCGGACAAATGTGCCACTGTTTACCATGTTGATTTTTTTTTTAAAACCATCTCTTTCTGAATGTCATGTGGTATCATTTGGGTATGTCTCAAGGCTCCATGCATGAGGTTCTCTGTATTATAGTGTTTGTTCCACATCCTTTATTTACATGGAAATCTTAATTTTTCATTCATATTTTCAAATAAATTTCTCTTCTCACACGACTGTTTGCATTTGAAAATGACAAATTTAAAAGCAAAAGGGCAAAGTTGTGTTTATGCTCCTGTAGAATCATTTGAACACACTCATGGTAGCTGCCTCTGAGATGTTAATTTCTAATTGTTTAGTATCAATGTCTGTGTTTTGATTCTGATTTTCCTACGGACATTGATCTAAGAACCCCTCTTTTTATGTTTCCTGCACATGCTAGCTGCCTTTGTTCTCCACTGTGTAGATCTTCTGATTTACGGGATAAAAATGTATATAACCGTCTCTGTAGGCAAACATAGTAAATATTTATAACGTTAGGAAAATTGATAAATTGTGTGAGAGTCCCCAGTTTGTTCATATATATTCTGGCTTTATGTCATGTCATAAGTTACTCGGTTAATATTTAGTAGTAGAATTAGTTATTATTTAAACTTAACCATTCATATTAAATCATTGTATTCATTTGCATATAAGATATTATTACTAGTGTTTACTGTTAAAGGTGTTATATTTTAGTAAATTTGTTTGACTAGATTCCTGAAGTTACAAGGAATTTTGATGTTATCAGTTGTACTTTGAGACATCCATTTATAAGATACAATCCAGTTAAGTCTTCCTCCCTCAAGTATGTAAGGAAATAAAATAATTGCTGAAGAAAATGACACTTTGCAACTTTAAATATGATTTCATAATCATAGTGATCAGGGCATTACTCAATCTAAGTGAAAGAATTTTGTGAACATGTCACATTTGCATGCAGTATCCAGATGATCTAGAATACCTTCCACAAAAATAGAGGTGTTCAACCCAGTAGACACTGCTTCTCCAGTATTATAGAAAGATTGAAATTTGAAATAATGCCATACTCACCATTAGAAGGTAAAAACCAGTTCTGTATTTTTACAGAGCACATCTTTGATACAAATATGAGGGGAGTTTATATCTTAAAATACCATTACAGGAGAACTATAATATCTCTTAATCATTGATCATTAAGGCTTAATGGGTCATGGGAAGAATTCACTTACTGCCCAGAGAGAACTGGGTCCTTTTTGTGAAATGAATACTGACAACAGAGCTCAGGAGGATTAAGTTCTTTGAATTAGCAACCTTCTTCTACTTTTTACCGGAAGGGCACAGGGAGAATCATTCTGTATGTGTGCTGTAGGAGTGTGGGCTGGCATATTGAAGAGGGAGGCTAACCCCAGGAAGCAGAGTGAGATGTTTTTGGCCTCTAAGGTTTCATGATTGGTTCACTGTTATTTTTGTTTCTGTGGAAACAGGGGTGAGCAGGGATTGAGGGGGTGATAAAACTTGGCTGGGATGTAAAACATGGCAGTATAAATGGAGAAGAATTCTACACCAGACCCCTCACCACTCTTCTGTAGCAGGTCTAAATGAAGGAAAGGGCATATCCTTTTTGATTAATTTTCTGTCTATAGAGGAACTGAATTGAATTTAAGCATAATTTTAAATTGTTAAGCCTGAAGAATAATGAAAAATGTGCTGCAAACCATGCTAATGCACACATGCATGCCTATAGCTAAGTGCAAAAATACATTGTGATGTAGCCACCTAAAGGAACACTGCTCAGTTATAAAAGGGGCGAGGCCACGGATGTATATGACAGCATGATGAACAGTGAGATCATTACACACCATGACCTCATGTTCTGTAATACCGTTTATATGAACTTAGGGAAATGATAAAACTTTGGGGATGGGAACACTTTCTTGGCATGCACAAGCATCTCTATCCTATGTACCACAAAGAATTAAAATATAGTGACAGAAAGTAGACCTGTTGTTTCTGGACCTCACATGTAACATTGGTGACTTATTATATGCAAATAATGCCTAAGAATGGATTTTAAAAGACAGCATGATAAAACTGAACAGTAAGTGAGAGGAGGGGACCTTGCAACTCATTAATACTTGGAAGTGAACATAAAAATCATTAGAATAAGTCAGACAGTAGTGGCACATGCCTTTAATCCCAACACTAGGGAGGCAGAGACAGGCAGATCTCTGTGAGTTTGAGGCCAGCCTGGTTTACAGAGTGAGTTTCAGGACAGAGTTCAAAGATACAGAGAAACCCTGCCTCAAAAAACAAAACAAACAAACAAAAAAAATTCACTGAAACAGCCTAGGTTACCCTGGTGTTGGAAATCCTTCTGTATATGTGTTTCTTTTATTGGTTAATAAAAAAAGTTGTTTTGGTCAATAGTTTAACAGAATATAACCAGAATGGAAAAGACACACACACACACACACACACAGAGAGAGAGAGAGAGAGAGAGAGAGAGAGAGAGTAGGTAGAGTCAGGAAGAAGTCATGTAGCTGCCATAGGAGACAGATGCCTCTGCCAGAGCCCACTAAAGTTTTGCCAGTAGGCCACAACCTTGTGGTGATACACAGATTAATGGAGATGGATTAGTTTAGGATATAAGAGCTAGCTAGCAAGACGTTTAAGCTATTGGATAAACAGTATTGCAAATAATATAGTGATTGTTTCATGGTCTGGACAGCTGGGAATGAACTAACCGCTCCCCCCAAAGTTAACCCCAGAATTGTGGGCAAAGGAGTGTCATATGGCTTATTTTGAGACACGGTTTCACACAGCAGCATTGTCTGACCTCAATGCTTTCATCCTTCTACCTCAGTCTCCAGAGTCATGCCCATTTTACAGGTGTACACCCCATTTCCCACTGAAATTAACAAACTAGGGAAGGAAGAAGACAAATTTGATATGCCCATGAGTTATTTTGATTGCTATAACTGTTGAGTAAGAACCAAGTTGAGGGGCCACACCTGGAAGATATTTAATGACCACTGAGTATTATTTGCAATGTCCATTACAAATGGTAGATTAGACCAGCAATTGTGACAGAAGAATGAAAGAGTCAGAGATCTGGATCTTTCTCTTACCTACCAGCAGATGGATAGGGCCAGCTAACTGGATCCAACCATTTAAAATTCACCAAAGTTCTGAATAGGAAAAGTAGAGAATTATAATATGTAACACACTGAACATTTAGGCATCATTCCTTATTCATAATCTTCTTTTATACTGTGCCAAATCATTTTCATGCTATCTCATGAAGCCTTTAGTAAGGCCTCTGAAAATGGGTTCAGGATTTCTAGCCAAATGTAGTAGTGCACATGTATCGTCCCAGCTTGTAGGTAGCTGATCCAAAAAGATTATGAGTTTGAGATCAACCTGAGATACATTGAGTTCAACGCCCACCTGGGTTATACAGAGAGACAAAAAGAAACAATAACAGCAAAGAAGAAAAGAATTTCTAAGTATTGGAATATTCAATAACATTATGGATATATGGATATCTGTGTGTACATGTACATAATATTGAAAAACTTCAAATGACCATGTAATGATGCCAACAATGTTTATCAAAGTATGAAGTTCATGTTAACTTTCCCCTTTCACATACTCCATAATGTAACTATCTATACTTATCGGTTTCTTAGTGTATACAAAATGAGGTTAAGTAATTTTTATGAGTCATGAGAGTTAAACCTCATCCCTACTCTTGAAGTTGGACACAAGTGACTCATCCAATGATGACAGTGCAGACCAAAGTTTTGACTTATACTAATTGGTGGGATATTGGCACATGGCCCTGAGACAGTTCTTGGTAAAGGAATATTACTACATTTAACAGGGTTGAACGGGTGACAGTGAGCTTGAAGTTTCTCACCCTGTTATGAACTAGGATGGAGATAACCGAAATTTTGCCAAGACTCTTTGTGTCCACCCATATAAGTTCATAGAAGATCGAAATGTAGCTTGTCAATGGTGATCAAAAATGGATTGCTAGTGGGCTAATGTTTAGTTCTGTGTGTCCTGTCCTGCTAGATTTGAGGAATGTACTTTTTGGGTCTATATGATACAAAACATAGACTAGAATTGGAGAATGGTGTGTAATTAATATTCATACTTGACTATGTTGCTTGAAGTTCATATTTTGACAATGATATAAACACATTTCAATGTTAAACTGCACAAACTAGTAAGAACTTGAGTTTCCATAAACCTTTAATTATAAACGAATATTATCAAACTGTGGCAATTGGTGCTCTTAAATGAGAAAAGCACTTAGTGTGCAGACACTAATGGGGACATTTTTCATCTTCTTATCACACTATACATTGGGATTATTGTTATCTATTTTCTGAGAGAGTAGAAGTGCCTTTTCTTAGCCCCAAATCATTCTTTACAACATAAGCAGTAGACAGGAGTTGTGAAGATTTAATGAAACAAGCAACATTCAATGAAACTGACAGCCTTTTTTTCTCTCTGTTGTGTGTGTTGTTTTCTCTCTCTTTTTACAGATGGACCCTATTCAGAAAGCCGTAATAAACCATACATTCGGGGTTCCTCTTCCTCATCGGAGAAAGCAAATCATCTCTTGCAACATTTGCCAGTTGAGATTTAATTCAGATGTGAGTGGTAACTTTTTCAATAACAAAGTGTATTATATGGTTTCAGTTTTCAGGTTTCTTTTTTCTCCAGCAACTAAGCATGCCCAAATCCAAAGATAGCATGCAAGTCCGAATGTTCTTTAATTTGGGAGTTTACCATTTCACATTTTATGATTAACTATAAAAATACATGTACACTTAGATATACTTGAAGTTTAATGCTTTATTTTGTTTTTAGTATCTTGAGAACACTTAAGGTATATCATATACTTTGTTTTTGGAGATTAGCAAATTCAGAGCTAGTGAAGATTTTAATAGGTTACATCTCTGAAGTAAGACAGATCATTCTCTAAGACCCAGACTTTGCCTTCAGCTCTTTCTGCTCACTATCGACAGACTCCCAGTTCCAAGATAGCGCTGTGGGAAGTAAGTGTTGTGTGTGTGTGCATGTGTGTGTGTGCACGTGTGTGCGCACATACACACCCATGTATTCTCTGACATACAAATGAACAGGACACTCCAAAGACCTCAATTTCTAAAACACAAGTAGAACAACATTTCTATGGGGAACAACATAGATGTCTGGGGACTTGGCCAGTGGTTTTAAAGTACTGGGGAGGCTTTACACACTGTTTACAATTCTAACGAAGAGGAAGGTAGATTGTGGATCCATCCCAGTGATTCCAATGTTTACTTGTAACTAATATGAAAATGTTTGTGACATTTTCTCAACCTGTAAGTCTGCTTTGGTGACAAATTAGTCCTGAGAGGCACAGAAGAAAGAATTGTGTACCTTGAAGTAACAGGAGTTGGACACCCAATGCTCAGGCTGTGAGCAAATGGCACGCCCATGTTTGCTATCTGAATGGACCCCCATCCTGGCGTGTCATTTCCTGTGCAAATTTCCAGACTGTGTGGAGAATGTGCTGAGAACACCAAAGGGTACCAGCCACAGAAAATACACAGGCCCTGGGCCTAGATAAACGGCTCTCTTTTTTCTTTCTTTCTTTCTTTTTGTTCCTGTAACAGAACAGTTCATTTTATGTGAGGATTTCTTAGGCCATGGAACTCAAGTCTTCTGTTGTAGCTCAAACAGTCCTTATGCTGACTTGAAATAAGGGTGCTTTCCTCATCCTGTCCCATTGCATTTGCATTTCATAGACCTCTCCTAGTGTACTTGAGTAATTCTTAATCAATAGAAACTTACTAGTTCTAGAGGTGGGGAGACCAAGCCTCAACTGCTGGCAATTTCAGAGTCTAGCAGAGAGCAGCTACCTGTTTTAGAGGTGATACATTCTCACCAGGCTTTGACAAACCAGACTGATGAAGCAGCTCCATGGAATACCAGTTTCTGCCTTCATGGTCTGATCACATTAACAAAGGCTTCACCCCCCTAATGGTTTACCTCAAGGGTTAGGATTTCAACATGAGAGTTTGGCAGGAGCAGAAACCCCAAACCACAGCCTCACTTGAATGGTTCTAATAATATATTAGCTGGTTAAATGTGCCTTACCCTCTCTGAGGAGTAGATGGGAGGTGGTGGTGGGGGAAGTGTGGGGAATGGAAGGAGAAGAGGGAGTGGGAACTTGGATTGGGTAGGTATAATGAAAAAAATCTTTTTTTTTAAAAAAAAAAGAAATAAAAATGAAACACTAAGCACACATGATCTCTTTGGACAGGCTATTTTTAATACTTTTAAAATTTATTTGTTTTTAAAAGCTGAGCATCTTTATTTGGCTGGGATGTAAGTTTATCACAGAGTTGCTGAATTCATGAAAAATACTGTATTACAAAACAATGATTTGTAATGATTTCTCCCAATCATTGTAGAAAGGTAGTATCCTTCTAACATGTAAACAAGAGTTGTGAACTCATTTTTTTTCTGAGTTAAGATTTCATTTATGTGTTCAGCTTATATTTTTTTGTCAGATTACACAAAGTTTTAAATTCCTAAAAGCTTAAATAATAAGATAAAAGTTATTCGTTCCACGACAGACTTTTGTTTCAGAAATGGTCCTTGTATTTCCTAAGACTCAAGAGCAGTGTTGTAAATTGTGAGCTCATTTCAGAGCATTGGGTAAATGAGAACCATTTCTATCACCATTATTCAACGTTGCTTTTGCTTAGTTTTTATTTCCCTTAAATTGAATTTAAATTTTACTTTGAAAATGACCAGATAAAGATGACAAGACTTCCCTAAACCAAGTTGCCAGCTTTTCATACATGATGAGGCCATTTTATTTAGTACATCCATCTTCCAACAATTCACTACCAATGTTTTCTACTCTACTAAAGAGCAATTGTGGGCATTAGGAGTCAGAAGGATATTTCAGTATCTTTGGATCTCGCATCCACTGGACCTAAGACCGAGTGCAAGAATTCTTCTTGCCATATCAGATAAGGACTTTGGATTGATCATTCCCAGTAATGAGCCATTCAGCATTTCCAGGGGAAGACTTCAGTTTGGGAGAGTGTTTCTTTTCTTTTTTAAAAAAGAGAAAACAAACTAGCTTTTTTTTCATTTCACATACCAATCCTAGTTCCCACTCTCTCCCTTCCTCCTATTTTCTCCACCTTCTCCCCACCCCACCCCGATCCACTCCCCATAGAGGGTAAGGAACATTGCTCCAAGGTGATATTCCAACCATGGCTAGGAACTAGAAATGATATCCAACAAACTTTTAAATGACCTTTACATTCACAGATACTATTATTATCATTAACTTGTATAAAGAAGGTAGTACAAGAACTTTTAACATATTTCTTTTCTCCAATACGATCTCATTTTCTTATTAAAAGATAATATCCATTCATTTTCCTAATAGTGTTTCTAGGTGGCATAGGGTCTACGTGTATGTTTATCAGGAATAACTGGCTTTGTTCTCACAATTTGCTGCATGTCATGTGATCAAAGGAATTTGGACAAAGCTATTGTGGTATTTAGGCTTACAGGTCTGGGTCATCGTTAACCACTTCAGGCTTGACCATGACAAGACAGCATAGGTACTAGTTGTCTATTTGCATTGTGGTTGGAAAGAACACAAATACATCACCTCATTGTTCTGGTGGCAAGAAGAATAGCATGTGTCTCTCTGGGTGTTATTAGGGTATTTAAAAGTATTTTGTTGCTCTTAGGGGCTCTGAAGAAGAAGAGAAACACGATTCTGTCTGGGGTCCAGGTCATAGAGTCTTGTGAGCCTTCCACTTCTCTAGATAACAGAAGGCTGTTCAGTTCCTCACTCAGTTGCTTTGATTCTTCTCCCTGACTCCTGCACAGCAACAGATCATACTGGGTCAATCTAATAATCCAGGATAATTGCATCACTTTTAATTCAACTGACTTGCAACGTTAATTGAATCTGCTAATCTAACTCCACTTTTCCATGTCATATATCTCATGTTCAGTTTCTTTTTTTTTCTTTTTTTTTTTGGTTTTTCGAGACAGGGTTTCTCTGTAGCTTTGGAGCCTGCACTGGAACTAGCTCTTGTAGACCAGGCTGGTCTCGAACTCACAAAGATCCGCCTGCCTCTGCCTCCCGAGTGCTGGGATTAAAGGCGTGTGCCACCACCGCCCGGCTTCATGTTCAGTTTCAAAGGATGAGATATTAACCTTCTTTAGGAGGTGGCTCTCTACTATGGATGTTTTCTGTGGAAGTCTGACCATTGCTCCCACTGTATATCACGGGCATTAACTTTATAGCCATTAAATTATAAAACACAGAGTTCATTTGCTCTGTATTTTATAAGCTCCTTGACATTCATTGCTTTTACATTTCCCTTTATATTTAACATTTGATGTAAATTCACTATATAATATTAATCTTTAAGTGATTGTTATATTTGTTTAGTTACACATATATGTTCATGAGCATGCATGTGAAGGTCGGAGTCAATCTTTCTTTCCAACATTTGTGTCCCAAAAATCTTACTGATGTCCTCAGCCTTAGCATGGGAAGCAATGGGATTGTGTGCTTACTGACCTGCAGTATTCTAAAGTACTAATTTTATTAACTGTTTAGATGCTGAATGAATATCAACTAGATTTATGAATTGCTAACACCATAATAATACAATCCCTATATATAGAAAACTTATAAGATCACCATCATGTATATGATACTATAATATTTAACCACAAGGAAACCCTTCCTAATCACCAAACCACTGGTCATTTGTTCTTTCCAGGTAATCTGGATTTTATTTCTTCTTTCTGCTTATAAGCCTGGGATGTTCTGGAGCAACATTGTAATTCACGTGAATGTCTGATTGAATTTTCTGTCACTAGGAAAGTGTTTTTGCCACAGGAACCTTTTTACATTTCAAAGCTTCTTTCCTTTCCAGGGAAAATAATAGCTTACAATTCTTTTCATCTCTGGATCATGAAAATTCAATTTCCTTTCCATCACTAAGCTTTTATTTATTTTTTAATCCTTCATATTAAAAACTATGTAGTTTGATGTTGTATATACCTGGGTCCAGTTAGGTCCCTGCAGACAGCTTTTAAAATGTCATAAATTATATTCAATCCAATGAAATTAGATTGCCTTTTCTCGATACAAACTTTTCCTTAAATAAAAGATTTTAATATTCATATGACTATTTTGGGGTTACACAAAAACATCCAATAAAGGCTGAAAGGTTGTAATGTGCTCAATTATTTTATCATCATCTTAAATAAGCCTGACTTACTATGTGACCTGAGCAAGTTAGTGAGTATGCCTTAGAAATACAACTCAAAACTGGGCCAATATGGATATAAGGTGATTGAGGGAAGAAAAAACAAATACTTAATGATCGTTTGTAGAACATGAAATAAGGTCTCAAGTTCCAAGCCAATAAATATAAAATTCTTTTTT
>JAQHUG010000123.1:5437172-5470169 GCA_028555095.1 Dicrostonyx torquatus
AAAAAAAAAGAAAAAAAAACCCTACCCTTCATGAGAAGAGGTGGAGACATTCTTTGAGGAGCTGGCAGAAGCCACATTTGCCCATTATGTTTGATTTAGTGAATGCAAGCCTCCTGTGATCTTGCTCCATTTTCTGACATTGTAACATCATCACATTCACTCAGCCCATGAATGATTCCAACACCTCAGGATTTCTTCCTCTAGTCGGTAACAATATATTGAAACAGAGGAGAGCTTTATTGTTCATTTGCTACTGCTAAACCACCAAGAACTCGTAGAGATCAAACCTGCTAACTGTAATAGACATGGGTGCAGATTCCTGGTGTGATGGTAACAAATCCAGGATAATAATTTTTGTCCCAGTCAAAGCCTCAGTCTGTACAGCAGCCTTATGCAGATTACTAATACAGAGAGCTGTGCATCCAAGGAAAGTAGATGCATTAGTTGCTCTTGTTATCACCATTCAAAAATTGTTGACAAAGGGTCAACTAAAGGCTGGTTCTTAGTGACAGTTTGAGGGTGCAGTTTAACATGGGGGGATGGTAATAGAGGTTAGAACAGCTGCAGTGGCAGCTCCAGGAGTGTGAGACAGGTGACCATACAGTGTCCATCGTCAAGAAAAGAGAGCTCAACCTCGTGCACCAGGATTCTCTGCTCTTTTTGCCTCCTTGTTCAGCATGAACATGAAGCCCATGTTTGGAGTGTACCATCTACCCTCAGTAAAACATCTGAGAATGCATGTACAGACATTTCTTGGGATGTGTCCCCTAAGTGATTGAAAACACAGCCAAGTTCACCATGGTAATTAATAATCACACTGAAGGTGTCTGGTGATAAGATCAGGGAAGAGCAGGCCTAGACATGCAACTAAGTGGAAACCTTACCCCCCTTTTATGTATTAGCTCATATGGAACAGAAATCATTCCCCAAACATGGCTATTTAAGGTAAGAGAATAAGAGAGTTTCCAGATATCCTCAAAATTAACATTTTCTTCTGCTGTGTGCAAAGCCAGACTAGGAAACATCTCCAGGGGGCTATATCATGCCTTTTCTGATCTTGTCCTTACAAGAGCAATTTCTCCTTGTTCTTTTCCTAATAATTATTTGCAATGATTTGAAATTCTGAAGTAATCAGCTTCACTGCCCAACAAAACAAGAACAGATGGGGCTTTTTTCCTTGGCCTTAACTCTAGTAGTTATCATAAGATGTGATCTTTACACATATTGCTCAAATCCCAGGTTCCTTTGTAAACAATTGCCTAATAACAAGCACTGAGCCCTTTTTTTTTAAAGATTTAATTCAACTGGAATGAGGGATCAAAGTTTTTTGAACAATACAGTGCATTCTCAATATATTGTGCATTCTAGAAGGTTACTGTTTTCTGGGTGCTAAATTAATTGCTAGGCTTTCAATTGTCAGTGTTCCTAAAATCCTCAAGTATTAAAGGTTGTTGGAAAGACTGTGATGTTATTGGGAAGTGGTGGAACTTTAGAGGCTGGAGCTTGATGGAGAAAGCTGAGATGCTCGAGTGTGGACTTGGGACTGTGCCCTGCTTGTCTTTACTCCCACCTATGACAAGAAGAGGCCTCATTTGCCATGTATTTCAACAATAATTTGCTATGTTTCTAGAGGCACAAAGCAACAGGTCTGTAGTATCATGGGGCAAGTATCACAGGTCTAGAACTGTGAATCTGAGCAAACCCTCATAGTGAAGGTGGATTTCCTCTGATGGTCTTTTATACAGTGAATAAAACTGGGAAGAGACTGGCATAGACACTCTGGTAATCAGTATGGAGCCTCCTCAAAACCTTAGAAATAGAGGTTCTTTAAGATTCACCTGTACTATGCCTGAGCAGAAACTCAAAGGATTCTGTATCCAACTACAGAGATGCTTGCTCGTCCATGGTCATTGCTATTCTATTCATAATCGCTAGGAAATGGAAACAGCCTCAATGTCTATCAACTGAAGAATGGATAGAGAAAATGTAGTACATTTACACAATGGAATTTTATTCAGCTGTAAAGAAAACTGAAATTGTGGTATTTGCATCTAGATGGATGGAAGTGATTAGAAATTTTACTGAGTGAGATCACCTGGGCCTGAAAAACAATGAATACTTTCTCACATACGTGAATTCTTACTTTGAAGGTTTGGATTTGTGTATTTAATTTGGAGCACCTGTAGAAAGTCCAGTTTCACTGATAGTTTAGACGTGTAGTATATGTGGTACAGAGTTCATACTCTTTGAAGGAGAAGCGTCAAGGGTAGCTGTTGATAATGATACTGTTTTTCTACCACAAATGTTTTATAAACAACTGCTGTATCCTGCTACCGTCCCTGAAGGAGGTAGTTTTAAACACCGAGAAGACATTTTCTGAAATGTTGCCTTTGCTTTAGTCTTCAACCTCATTTTTATTTCTGTAAAACGAAGAGTTCAAGGATTTTTTTTTAAAAAAATTACTCTCTCTGCTCAAATTTCCAATACACCCTGGAAGGGTCCTGCCATAAAGAAAACAAACACAAATGGCAACCATACTTTCCTTTTTCTGTAATACAATGGGATTTAAGCAGTGCCTCCTCAACTTCGGCTTCAGAAACCATCATCCCTGTCGCAGTTTTTCAGAGACGAAGACTGCATTTGCATTCTGAATGATGCCTTGTGACAGCTGCTGGAGATAACCTGGCTGCAAATTAGGAGTTTGCATTTGATCATCTGCCAGGGAAGATCATGAAATTCAGTTTGGCGGTGGGATTTAGGAAAAGAGGTCCCCTCTGCCCAGCTGTGCCTATCAGAATTAGCAGCTTGTGTGGGCCCCCCTCAAGTGCCCTGCTTCTTTGGTCACCATAGGACAATCTGCTGCTGGGGAAGCTGGACCTAACTACAGAATTTTTGAGTGTTGGGAGAAGTGAACCACTTCTGGTGAGTCTTTGTGGGGGAGGATGGTCTTAAGTCTGCTCTAGGCATCTCAAAGTGTTGACAAAGGAGCCTGGACAGAACTTCCTGTGATCCATCTCTAAAACACCAAGGACAAAGTTCTTTGTATGTATTTGGTCTACAGTCAAATGCGGCTGGTGAAGGAGTTATTTTTGATGCTACAATTGTTGCCTCCTTTGGGAAATGGAAAGACTTGGACCAAGCTGATCCTGTCTCAGGATGTAGCCGTGTAATTTTGAGGAAATGATGTTTTCTTAACTTCTAAATTCCTTGGGTTCTTACTTGTAAAATGAAATTAATACTAGTATAGAAAAGAGCTCCGAGTGTTAGAGGGGATATATAAACCGAGAGTCTGGCTCCTCTTAGAGAGGTATTATTAATTTTCTTTCCTTCTTAAATTTGATATTTGCATAAAAACAGTTAAAAAATGTACTCAGTATCTTTCCAAAAAATAACTGGGCGACTCTGGCAAAGATTACGAGATACCCCATGCTTCCGTTTTCTGCGATAATATAATTGAATGTTAAGTGGCTTCTGCCAATGTAATTTATCTCTCTGGCCAATTTGCTATTCCAGGCAAGTTTTTAGCTTCCATATTAATGATGGTATTTTAAAAAAAATAGATAAAGTAAATTAATTCCACAAACAGTGTATAGCTGTTCTTTTTAGCTGGCAGGTGGATTTCCTCCTTTCTAATCCTAAACCGTGAGATCTCATGTAACAAATGCAGGCTTGACCTCACATTATTTTGAAAATGTTATCGAGTGAATTGAGGTTCAAGCATCAAACAGTTGGCATTTTGAGTCATATCATGGATAATAGAGGCATAGCTAAAGTTATAAATAAATTTGTAGGCCATGGTCAGACTCACCAAAGGTTTCTCTCCATGGGAAATGTAGATGACTGGAATTCTAATACTGAGTGACCCGCTGCTCCTCAAAGAGAGCTTCCCTTTGTTTTCAAATGAGACTGTAATCACAGGCTAAATCTGTCATTCCTTCTCCTTGGCATGTGGTTGGCACTAGTACCTCTCTAAGTGGGAGGTTTCTCATGTCAGCAGTTCCCCAGATGGCAGATGATGAAGAGAGTCCTCTACTCCTGTTAAATGGTGAAGTGCTTATTTCTCAGTCCATCGGGAAGATTTAGAGTCCAGACTGTGAGGCGAGGGCATCGGCTCATTCCCTCACAGCTTGTCTGGTAGTCCATCAGTAATCTCAGGGGCCTACGATGGCTTGTGGCCTTGTTTGTCACTATAGCTTTGTGCGTAACTTTCAGATTTATGGTCATGATTTTAACCAACGTGATGGAGCCAAGACTCGGGCTTTGACTCACAAATTGTTTAACCCCTAGATTTCCTTACCCAGCTGAGCATTTGCATAGAGCTTAAAGCAAAGGCAAGTGGTATTTGTACATTCAAATCACAAATGTTTTAGCCTATTTTCTTTTGTTATGTCTTTTACATTTGTCACTTAAGAATACTCTCAAATCTGAAACAACCTAGGTAGGATAGGACAGTAAGGTACGAAATGGTAATGAGTTACCACAGTGTGTGCTGAGGAGACATACGGGAGCAACCTGAGTGGGAGAAGCACATGGAAATGACTGAATTTGCTCAGAGTTTCCTAGCGTGAGCTGAGGTGTTGAAAATTCTGTGCAGATGCTGGCTGCATTTAATTCAGATATGGGTTTGGATGACCTCACCTCTAGGTGGTTTCTACTTGACTTTTGCAAACTTTAGGTAGAAGGAAAGCAGAATTGTCCATGATAAAGGATGTCTTACTATCCAGCTATTAAAAGTCTTTATTCAGTTGAATGTGATAGTGAATAGACCAGCATTTTTGAGCTTTATGTTTCCATCAGTGTGCATTCATCTTTTCATTTACTCTGTCTCAACTGTGGTGCTCTACATTGGACAAATGAAATGTTTTGTTTTTTTATGAGCAAGAGTAATAAACTCTATGACACCAACTTGAAGGGCATCTTCATTCTAGAGTTATCTCAACAACTCACAAGCTCACTGAGGATCCAGGTACTTTTTCCTGTTTCCCATCTGCCATCTGCAGATTTAAATATCCTCTCCTAAATTCACAGGTCTTTTTCCTGGACAAAGAAAACCACACACAGAGAAGGAGGTACATTTTACCCCATGACATTAATTGAAAGCCAATACCTTTAAGGCTTTTTATTTTTATTTTTTATTGTTTTGGTATTGAAACCTAAGAAATATATCTGTATAGTATGTAACGTAGTGCTTTAATTCACATATATTTTTGTACTGATCTAGTTACGGTAATTGGCATATCCATTACCAACATTTATCAGTCTGTCTGATATAAGTATTGAATATTCTTTTGGTATTTTGGGACACACAAATTTTTTCTAATTAGCTATATTAACTCTACTGCGTACTAGGACCCTAGAACTTATACCTTCTACTTAGCAACCAATAGTAACCTCCTCCCACTGCCACCCAACTCCCTCTCAAACCACCTCCATTATCCATTACAGTATTCCCAGTGTCTCCATGGTCAAATATCACAAAGTATCGTGACACTCCCATCAGAATGGCTGTGACTAAAAGGCAAAACATGCACACACACACACACACACACACACATAATTCTGTAATGGTTTAGATTAATGGAAGCATTGATGCTTTTTGTTGAAATATAATCTAATACAACCATTATGAAAAACAGTATAAAGGTGCTTCAAACAATTAAAAATAGAACCACAGTATGTATTTCTTTCTATATTTAATTCCTATCTATAAAAAATTCTCTAGCATGATATAAAGTGCACAATAATGAACAAAACTTGTGAAGTAATTGCTGACACCAGCATCCATCACTATAGTGGCATTTGTATTATGATTTGTGAGTCTCTGTTTTGATTTCTTTTCCTGTTAATGTGATAAAATACCCCGACAAACACATCTTACGAGAGAAAAGGTATATTATGGTTTTGGGTATAGTTTAGGCTGGCAGAGAACTCAAAGTAAGAGCAGCTTAAAGAATTGGTCACGTTACATCCTGTTAAGAGGCCATGAGTGCATTTTGCTTCTCAGCACACGTTTTTCATGTATGTAGTCAAGGACCTCATCCATCAGCACCAATCTTTTCTTCCCTTCTTCCCTAGTGCAATTACGATACTCCCTGGCAGACTTGTCAAAAAGCCCCTTTCTCAGGTGACGCTAGATTCTCTGTGGTGAAGAATTACCTCTTGCCATTACAGCTTCATTCACACATCACTAGTTCTGATGCCAGTGCTGTGCATGAGCTTTTACTCCCAGGGTCATACATGCTGGGGTTTGAGACTAATATGCAGTGACAAAAGCCACCATTGAAGTAACACAGAAGCCGTTTGACAGCCTACCAGTTCTTTATATTCTTCCTGTTCATCCTTCTCACTCTTCTGACCCTTAATGCCCTTTACCTTTTTATTGTCTCCTTAGCTTCATAGCTCTGCATTTTATAGACTGCAGAATAATGAGATTAATATAGCATATAACCATTTTTATTTTCCTCTTAACAGTGTACGTTTAGGTTTTCTTTTCTAAGACTTGGCAGCCCATTCACTTACAGCACTGAGTACTATTCCACTGTGTGGATATAGCACCGATTAGTACTTGACCTACTGAAGGTAGTCTTGACCTCTCTCTGTATATTGGCAAATAAAACTGCTAAAACATCTGTGTATAGGTTCTGTGTGCACATTAAAGCTTTCAAATATTTTGGGTAAATACCAAGGAACTTGACTACTAGATTATATGATAATATATATATTTGAAAGAAACTGGCTAGTTATTTTCTAAAATATCTGTGCCATTTTTTTATCCTCATATTCAATGGAAAAGGAATTCTATGAACCAAGTCTTTATCAGATTCAGTACTTCCAGAGATTATGCAACCATTATTCTGGGATGTGTTCAGTGTTATCTCAGAGCTGCATTTATCTGCATGTTCCTGGTGAAGTGTGGTGTGCTCACTTTCCACCTGCATATTCTCTCTAAAATTCTGTCTTTTCAAACTGTTGAGTAATTATTCTCTCCCTACTATGTAACATTTCATTCTCCTAACAGTGTCCTTCATAAGGCAGAAACTTTTTTTTCATTTTAAGGAAGCCAGAGCTCTTTAATCCTGTCTTTTAACAGGCTTCCCTTTGGTATTAGCAAGTTGGCTATCTAGAGTGCCTTCAGTGTTATCTCCCAGGACTCCCATGCTTTGCATTTAGATCTATGCTACATCTTCAGCTTTTTTTCTTAAGGGATATAAAGTCTAGAATGTTTTTCTGCATGTGAATGCACAGTTGGCCCCAGATCATCTGCTGTCTGTGACTATCTGTCACAGATAAGTTGACTGTATGTATGTTGCTCTGCTCTGGGCCCCATTGTGGTTTTAGCTCTTGTTGTCTAATCTGCCAGCAATAATACACTACCTTGGTTATTGTACTTTTGCAATACGTCTTTATATTTGCTAGCATCAGTAATTCTATGAGATATTTTGAGTTGTTTCCCCTTCTATACTTAACTTTAACATTAGTTTTTTTAGAATTTACAAGACAATTTGGGAAGATTTTAATTTCTAGTGCATTGACTATGCCAGAAATGGGGACACTGACAGCATGACATTATCAACTTTATGAATAACATGGAGTTTTTCATTAGTTCAGTTATTGTTTGATTTCTTTTAATAGGAATTTAAAGCTTCCCTATAAGAGATTTTATACATAACTTGTTGAACTTTTAGCCAAGTATTTAATTTTTGTTGGTAATTTAAAGTTATTCTTGTTCATTCTTGTGCATAGGACAAGAACAGACTCCTACAGCCAGGCGACAATCTTATCTAGTTCCAGGATAGCATTTTGCTTCAGTTCTTTTGGGTTTTCTGCACAGCTCATCATATAACTTATAAACAAGTACAATTTTACTTATTGACAGCTTATATATTTTTTTCTTTGTCATCTGGTTTTGTTTGTTTATGGAAAAATTGTAGTGTCCCAGAATTTATTTTAAGAGATGAATAATCATATTATACACAGATGGTAAGAATGCAAATAACAGCCAGTGGTGGCGGTTAATGCATTTAATCCCAGCACTCAGGTGGCAGAGGCAGGCCGATCTCTGAGTTTCAGGCCAGCCTGGTCTACAGAGCAAATTCCAGGACAGCCAGGGCTACATAAAGGAACCCTGTCTCAAAAAAAAAAAAAAAAGCAAAGACAAATCATAAGCATTCACTTAAAAAAACATCATGCTTTATTTGTCCTTTGGAAATTTGTTATGTGTATATAATATATCTTCAATCCTTCTTTCTCTTTCTCCTTTTGTCAGCTCTCACTGGGCCTGCTTCCAACACATCTTCCTTCAACTTGCATGTCTTTTTTTTCTTCACAACATAGTGCTACTTATGCATATGGGTATAGGGCCATTCACCGAAGCATGAGCAGCCTACCATCAAACATCCCCCACAAGAGAAGTGATTCTTCCTACTCATTGGCCAGTAGCACCTCAGCTGGGGATGTTGTCTCAGGAGCCCCTCCTCCTCTATACTGGAATTTTTACCAGGCTTCACCTTGTGCTGGTATTTACAGCTGCTCTGAGTTCATGTTTGCAACAGCTATGTGATGTCCAGATGACATTTCAAAGCACCTTTTCCATCATCTGTCTTTCCATCTCCTCTTCCTTGATGCTCTCTCTTCCTTGAGGGAGAAGATGAGAGATTGTTCCATCAACAGGCACCCTTACCTTTACCCAGTCTTAGCACTTTGAACACTTTTGAGCCTCTTTGTTAACAAATACCTATGGAGAAAACAAAACAAAACAAAAACAAAGAACTCCTCTGACCAAAGTTAGGAACAAAACACAGATCTATAAATAAAAATATTTAGAAAGTAGTTTGACAACATAATTATTTAGCAAAACAATAGTAGATTAGTGCTTAAACCTTAACCACTGGCTTTGCCCGTGTTTTCAATACTGGCATTGAATTCCCATCAGTAGACCAGACCTCAGATCCAACGGAAAGTGATTAGCTACTCCCGTAACTGGCTTGCCAGCTTGCACTGGTAGGCACATTTGCCTGGAAGGTCAGTACTGCGGTGTGCGGGTCAAGTGGATGAGACCATTGTTATTATTTCTCTCTCAGCAGCCTATATAGCACCTAGTGCTCTGGCCTCTGTTGTGTTTGTTTGTAAAGTTCTGTGCAGCCCTGGTGCCATCACAGCATAATGCAACACTGTCGATGCAAGAAGGAATAAATAATCACACATTAATTGTTCCTTCTCTCTGTGCAGCTCGTAGCCACGCACAGAAGAGTCGATGACAGTAGTATATTACATTGTAGTATGTGACCTGTGAAAGAGTGGTGGAGCTGAAGCTGGCACACTGTCCTTGAAGCACCAAGGCCTTGCATTTTCTTAAATGTAACACCTTCGTGCAGCCTTTACAAAAGGAAGGCATTTATTTCAGCAATCTCAACTGTGGTTTTTGTTTTCATGATATTTGAGAAGCCCTGGAAAGATGTGACATGAATGTAAATTCAAAAGGGAATGAAGTGGGAGTTGTAATTAAATTTTTATCGGTCAACACAACATTTGATTCTAAAAGCAAAAAGAACAGAAGTGTTATTTACTTTGTAATGAAATATTGATCTTGTATATGTTTTGAAAAAAATGCATTCATTCCATCTTTGTAAATAACTTCAGGAGGATTTCAATGTTCAAGAAAGAAATGCAGATTAACCTTTCTGAAGCACCATATCCTGCTCCCTAATTCTCTAAATCTAACATGATAATGGCATATAATGTTTTAACTGAAGGGAAAATGAGAAAAATAAAACCATCTTCACCCATCCTTCCTGCTGAAACATTCACAGACATCGTCTGAGGAGACCTATTAATATATGTGAGAAGTCTAGAACAGTCTCAGGCTCTGCATTTAGCAGAACAGCTCTCTCTATTCTGTGTGGCACAAAACTAAGAAACATTTCCTAGAAAACTGTGAAAGGGTTTCTCTGTGTAGTCCTGGTTGTCCTGGAACTCACTCTGTAAATCAGGCTGGCCTTGAATGCAGAGATCCACAGAGGACCTCTGCTTTCCAGAGTGCTGGATTAAAGGTGTTCACCACCACTGCCAACCTCCTAGGAACACTTTTAAGATTAAAGGTGTGCTGCTGACAATCATAGCTTGGAAAAGTCTGTAACCTTGCAGGGAATGGAGACAGCTCATGAGATCAGTGGGTGTACACCCACTTTACTTGTCTTTCCTCTCTAGTTATCTGTCTGCCCATGAAGACTCTCAGTCCCTTCAGACGAGAAGCAGAATCTTTCCTTCCAGGCATCTGTCCCTGAATTTTCTACGGTATCATTCTCTAAGTTTCAAACACCCCAGTGACAGTGTCTCTGGATGCCTCTTAATGATGCCTGTCACACCTCCTTTCATCCCCTTTTCCTTTAGGTGCCACAACAGCAGGGACAGGCAACTTTAGATCATGTGTGGATGCTGTGTGCCCTAGACAGTGGATTCTGAGGTTCCTTAGAATCAAATACCACAAAGCAAACTCGTGTTGTCCCTGAGGGTCTCTTTCAGCACAGCCTATGTAAAATGTCCCTCATGACATTTTAAAAACTTATCTTATCTTGAGTAAATTGGGAGCATGGGGACCTTGGAGGAAGGTTGAAGGGGAGGGGAGAGGCAGGGAGGAAAGCAGAGAAAAATGTAGAGCTCAATAAAAATCGATAAAAATAAAACTCTTACCTTAATGAGAATACTTCTCTTCCTTCTCCCTGTGCCATATGTTAGAGCTGATTAGAGACAAATAGTTGAGGGTTTCTAAAGGTCATTAATCTGGAAATTGATAAAGTCATTCTTTCCGCAAAGGATTTCTAAAGGAATAAAGAGAAAATAAATCAAAAATCTGGGCTAAATACTCAGGATTTGCCACTCAGACTTAGTCTTTACTGAATACATGGGATTTTGATCCTCTGTATTGATCCCCACATCAGAGGATCAGAGCCTCCTGGAACGATACTGCAAATGAAGAAACAGATCTCAAGAACGAGTAACACGTGCAGGTCAGCAAACGTCAGAATCTCTCCTCAGGTTCAATGAATCTGAAAATTCATTTGGGTTGCCTTAGAAGCAGACTCAGAAGCTAACACTAAGCTCATGGACATTTCTGGGTTCTACAAAGCTTTGATATAAAGACCTTTTTATGTTTAGACGCCTTTTCCAAAGCAATGTTTCTTCTTCAATGGAGGACAGAACAATAAACAGCTGTTTACCAAAGGCATATGAGAGCCATAGAGAGCAGTCAGGTAAGGATGAGGAAAGTGACAGAAGATCATCTTTTTGGTCTCTAAAAGCAATTTTCTATATAAAGATGCATATGTGATTTATTGTTTTGTATTTTGTCATTATGTTAGGAGAAATGACAGGCAGGGAGGGTAAAAAAGCTGTGCACCTGAAAACTTCCTGGAACAAAACTTGTAGTTATTTGGGGACATCTGCTGTATTAAAATTTTGAGTCATTTTCACAAGTCATTTCTTAGTTTCCTCGTAAAGAAACAGGATCTTTTGATGTAGTCTGTCACAGTCGGGCAGCCACATATAATCTGTCCCGATGAACTGTGGGAGAAATTTCCTGGCTTTGACTCAGTGCAGAGAAGACCCTGCCACAGTATTCTGCTTCTTGTGAAGAACATTCTGGAATCTGGTTAGGTGAATCATACCAAGAAAATGCCAGCTTAAGAATTAACAAACAGGTAATAGAAGAGTCTTTTGAGCCTGATCAGTTCTGTGGTTCAGTGCCTTATCTGGGTGTTCTTTACTCCCTCCTGTTGATAAAAGCATCCAAAAAGGCCCAACAGAAGACAGATCAGGTTCTTTCGTTTGTGTGTTAACACCATGGGGCTTGTAGATTTCCAGAGCACTTTGATGCTTCATTTAGATAAGATACAAGTGTGCCCACTGTCTTGTTCATCTTGTCTTGGGATTCTCTGCTCATATGATTTTATTTTAATACTAGGTAAATGTAGTTGTGCACATTATATAACTTTGTGCTATACAAGTCAATGCATAATGCCTCTAATGATCTAAAAATATTTTGCTTACATAACATCCAAAATTAACATTTTCTTACATTACAATCAAAATTAATATTCTTCATTTGTTAGTATATCTAACAATATATATTAGCAGTATGTACGTCAAATTTGGTGGCATCCTGGCTGACCATCTTGTAATTTCTGTGCTTATTTTTAGATGTGGGATCTAGTTGTTTTTCCCAAGCTGTTTGGGTCTACTGGTTTCAAATATTTCTCCCATTTTAGCCCATTGAGCACTAGATACTAAGTAGCATATAAGGATTGTGTTTATTTGATGAACAGGAAAGGAAAGAACAAGGAAAACTGTGCTTGGGAGATTTTAATGAATGGGAGTCCAGTGAGCTGAAAATTCCTTCCAGCAACAAATAGCCACTTACCCCATGGATGAGTGTGGTCTGGTTATGTGTCAACATAGAAGAGATCCCTAGAAACTAGCAATAGCTCTTTCCTATTTGGTTCTTGAGATGTGCACTTTCTCAGAGTGTAACATAAAACAAACAAACGAACAGCAACCAAACCAAAACAAACAGTCAAAAAAAAAAAAGAAAGAAAAGAAAAAAACACTCCTCTTTCCTTTCCCTGGATCCAGTTTTTAATTGGATATTCATATAAATTTATAGCTCTGGAAATTATTTGTGATACAATGAGTATTGGAGACAAGGAGTCCTGATTTCAAGTTTTGCTCCTGTTCAGTCCTCTTAAACCTCAGGAGAATTATTTAGTTATAAAAACGTTAATTCACCTCTCAAGCAGTAATAATAAATTTCCCTTTTGTGGGAAATTCGAAACTTTATAGGTACATAAATATACAGTTGGCAAATATTTAGAATTATTGGTATCACTATTAATTCACTCGTTTGTTCTTTGGTCCTCCATGGAAAGTATCTGTGTTAGTTCTGTTATCACTTAAGGTGGTACAACAAATAGCTTATAAGCTGGGGAAGCTGGAAGAATCCAGAAGTCTGTTCATTTCTCTTTTTGCGTTCTTCTAACAGCAGGCATTCAGTTTTCAGGCAGCTTTGTTTTTTGGCGGTTTGGCAAGTCATGCCCATGACAGGCACTGGAATACTGAAAACCAGCAGGATGCCATCTTAACATCCTCCTCTATGGAGATAGCCTAAGATTAATAATAGTATTTATCTGGTTTAAGATTTGACTCATAATCTTTACATATTGAATTTTGGGCTGGTGGTGGCAGGACATGCCTTTAATTACAGCACTTGAAAAGCAGAGGCAGGCAGATCTCTGTGAGTTTGAGGCCAACCTGGCTAACAAAATGAGTACCATGACAGCCAGGACTACATAGTGAGACCCTGACTTACAAAACCAAAACCAAACCAAAACAAAACAAAATACAACACAATAACAACCAAAAAAGTACATTTAGTTTTGAACTAACTGATAAATCAGTATACCAAAGCACCTGATGATACATTTTCGATAGTCTTTGAAATGCAGATATTGGAGAAATTCAATTATTGTGGCTAAAATTTTCTTTATGGATATTTAAATGAAGTGCTGGGCCTGTTTGGGAGCTGTCTTCATATTTTAACTTGTGTCAAGTTATAGTTACTTTAATCAATACAGGTATGAGGAAATGGAAAAGAAATCTTGTTCAAATGGAGAAACTTTGAAGAAATCTATTAAGTGAACAAAATCATTTATATGGTTTACTTTGTATGTCATACTATATAATTACCACCCCAAACAGATATTGAGTGCCCATTAAATATCTTTTCATGGAAAAACACTTTTCTGTCAATTTGAGCGTTCTCAATGAATGATTAGATCATGTTCTATTGTTTGCTTTCATTATTTGAACTTTTAAGATTTCTTATGTTACAGACTTTATGGAGTTAAGATATTGAGTAATGTTGCTAAAAATGCTATCTAATATTTGTGCAATCACAAATGATAAAACCTAATAAAGATTTGCTTCTTTGTTTCTTTTTTCTTCTTATTTATTTATTTGTTTGTTTTTTTGAGACAAGTTTCTATATGTAATCATAGTCCTGGTGTTCCTGGAACTCCCTCTTAGACCAGGCTAGCTTTCAACTCAGAAATCCCCTCTGCCTATGCCTCTGCCTCTGCCTCTGCCTCCCCAGTGCTGGAATCAAAGGAGTGAGCCACTACTGCTAAGCTCAAACTTGTTTCTTAATGCTTGTAATTTAGAAGTAAATAAATGTAGAATTAAATCATAATACTCAGCTTAGCAGGGAAGTTAAAGACAGAGAGCTTGCTTCATGAAGCCACTCCACTTAGCAAGTCAGTGGCCAAACTCTTGGATCTTCTTTAGTTGCTCAGCTTTCTCAAACTCCATTTTCAGGAGAGTTCCTTAGCATTATAGTACCCTGTCCTAAATCAGGATCACTGACAACATACATTTCTCTGGATGTGACTGTTTTGCTTGCCATTTGACTGGCGTAACAGCTGTGGTTGATCTCTTTCTGCAACTCTTTTCTTGGCTTCCATCATACTCAATTCTTCAAGTGTTTGTCTACAGGGCTACATCTGAGCATCTCCTTTCACTTCTCAGCATCTACAACATCTGTCTCCATTTTGGGATGCCCCAGGCTAGAAACATTTGGAGAGTACACAACTATTCAAATGAAAGGGTATAAAAATAAGTAACATCTTCCACTTGAAGCAGTGGCAGACATCTCAGTCTTCAGGCAATGGGAGAGTAAGGAACAACATCTCTGGAACTTTTCTGCTTAGATGTGTGAAGCCCCAGCCTCTGAGGTGAATACACAGCTATCAGTGAATTTCAGAGAACAGCGGCTCTATGATTCTTTAGTGATAAGCAAATCTTAGAATACTTTCGCAAATTCTGTGTTCAGTGTTACTCTGAGCTTCCCTGAGACTTGACTCACTGAGTCATTCCTGAAGTTCTTTTGTTGTTTTAACACATTACATTAGCTCATTACAGCTGGGTATGTAGTTGGAAGTAGCATCTGTTTATGCTGCTATCATATAAAAATTACTTACCAGTAACAGAATAAAGAGCAATTTGCAAAGCTAATCATATTTGTGTACTGTCTACAAAAAGTAAATTGTTAATATATGCCTAAGGGGGAAAACCATTTGCTGGTTTAAACAGTAGAAGTGGTAATATTAACAGGCATGGCTGAGAAAGCTCCTGTATTTAATGATCTCATGAAAAAATAAAAGTATATTCATTGTTAAACATACTTTGACCCTGGTGAACTCAAACAACTTAGAAATTCACTAAATATTATAAGCCATCATATGCTGTATTTTTTTAACATTTATAAAATCAAGATTTATCAATTCATATTTGGGAAAGCTTTTTTGTAATTTATTTATCAGTACTAATTTCAAATATTCCTGAAAACCAATAAATTCAATCCTGGTTTCGGTCCCCTGCCCCAAAGCACTGAATATACTTTTAGCAGAATAATTGAAAAACTGAAAACTGACCTCTGAAGATGTGAAAAACATAAAGCAAAAGCTTTAGTTTTAGGGTTTGCATGAAGCTGTGGTTTGCATCTTAATCCTTCATTTATGGAATGAGAATGCTTAAATGTTGCAATTACTGCTGTTCCTGGGGTCCAGAGGAGGATCCCTTAGACTATGATGCCTTGGGTGTGGAGGTGGTGTTTAACTCCATGATAGAGCCTTGGCCTAGGACGTGCAAGAAGGAAGTTCAAGCCCCAGTACTGACATAAACATTCAAGCAACTAACCAACCGACCAAACAACCATGGTCCGTGGCATGTTGACAACTTTCAGTGGAAGGGAACGGCTCACAAGCAACCACTTCCCCAGCTTTTTTCCTTGTTTTTCTTGCTTTTTTTTCTCCTTAAAAGCAGGTCATTGGTTTTAGAATTTCTGTTCTTCAATGAAAGTCATAGAAACTAGAATTAGTCATAGAAACCAAAACCCTTACTTACTAAAAGCAGCCATACAAATCTAGAATTATTTCAACATTCTCCCAATCTCTTTGGGTCAGAGTTGGTCATGAAGCAATTCCTAAGGTGACTTTCCTAACAGTAGACCATGGGGCTCTGAGTCCCACTGAGTCCTGCTCGCTTTTGGACAAAAGGAGTGCTACATGGAGAAGCTAAAAGATATCTGAGCCAAAAGGCCTTCCTGCTTGCTCACACAGAATTCAAAGTCTTTTTGTCTGGTGAGGCAGCTTTCTTAACTCTTCACCAGATCTAAGCACCAAGGTAATGCTTTGCCAAAATCATTGATTAGCCATCTCATAACATGCCAAATTTTGATTAAACCAATCACTATGCTTCTCTTATTATTATCTCCTGTCATTAGGACTGCATTAGCTTTGACTCATACCACAGGGACAGAAGCTCTCCCAGTGTTTCTCCCCCACAAGAGTTCTAACACTTCTCCTTATGAGAAAGTATGCTTCACCAACTAGCCCCCTGCCCTTTGAATCAGAAGAAACAGAAGCGGAAGTCATACCGCAGAGAGGATCAGATGGTGGCTTCTCTTCCTGTATTTATCAGGGGCAGAGAAAAGCCCCACATATCTTTAAATTTCCTCTCCTGGCTGCCAGGGTGAGATCTATTCAGCAAGCATAACCTTATTTCAGACATGCTAATACTATTCATTAAGTCACCGCCCATCCTGAATTTAGTCAGCCCTTGATTAGTGCTCCTAGCATGCCTTCCTGCTTTTGACCTGCCCTTTAATAAGGTTTCTTCAAAAGGCTAATTTCATCTGGTGCAATTTTCACTCTGAGAGAACAGTCTTACTGCCTGGTTTTGAGGACACCTTGTTGTAACCTTCTGTAGCTGGGCTTGGCCCATTTCATTTCACAGTTCTTATAATGGAACTTAAAGTTTGAAATTGGCCTACAAAGAACAATGCTGATCCACTACATTCTACTCAGCAAGGACAAGTGTGTGTGTGGGTCGGGGTGGGGGGCTTTCCTAGTTAACTAACTGTGGTGTTAGGCTGACAAGAGGAGAGTTTCCTATGGTTGACATCTGAATATCAAGGGCAAAAGCACTTGCCCTCTAAGAAAAGATTTTTGTAAAAGCAGCTAAGTGCTGAAGTGCTCCCTGAAAGACTTGTAAATATGTAGCCATATAACTGTCAGCTGGAGTCTGAGTTCATTCATTTAAATGCTGCAGCTGACCGGGGATTGGTTTCAATGTTTAAACAGAAAAATATCTTTAATTTGTCTTACAAATGGCATTTCTCAGGGACTTCAGTTACCATCTGTTGCTGATTAATTCCCCAATTTAGCAGCAGCCTAGACTTCATCTGTAATCTCCAGACCACATACTATAATTATGTCTGGTCCACAGTAACTGTGCAGTGAGTCCTTTGTAAATAAATGAACAGTTAGAAAGAGAAATGAGTATGTGTGAACCTCGCCCACAGGAATACAGGGTTTGGGGGTTATCTATGATAGCAACTCATCATCTTTTCATGCAATACAAAAGATCTCCAGAGACCCATGTGGTGTTCCACTGACAAAACATCTGGATGATATACAAAATATCATTCTGTAGGTCCCATAGATCTTACAGATAGATAATCACACACTTTTGAGACTCATGTTTGAGACAAGATCTCTTAATGGACAATTGGAGGCTTTATACTCGCAGTACTTTTGCCCTGTGGGTCATAATTCCTTTGGGGTTCCATATCAGATATTTACAGTATGACTCATAACAGTAGCAAAATGGTGGTTTTGAAGTAGCAACAAAATAATTTTATGGTTAGAGATCACCAAAACATGAGGAGCTGTATTAAAAGGTTCTGGGTTTAGGAAGGCTGAGAACCACTGTTCTAGAGAGATAGCTCAGTAATTAAGAGCACTTACTTCTCTTAAGTTGCTGCTCTTCCAAGGAATTCAAATACCAGCTAGAACTCCAGGTCCAGGGGAATTTGGTGTCTTCTGCTGGCCTCTGTGGGCAACTTCACATACCCCCACACAGATGCACATATGTACACATAATTAAAAAGGAAAATGAATTTAAAAAAGAAACAATTGGATTCATGTATTTCAGATTAGCAATCCTACAACACTGTAGGAGGAAGCCTTTCCCAAATGCTGACATATAGAGTCCGATCTCCTCTTCTAGGGGATTCTCCTCAGGAAGTATAAGAGCTACACTACTATGTGGATGTACAGGAAAGAAAACTGATTATTGATGTCAAAATTTCTTTATAGTTTTGGGCATTAAACATTCTATATTAAAAATTTTACACTATTTAAAATTTCTGTGTATTTGAAAGAATTTGGTGTTCCAGATACCCTTTAAAACAGACAGCCATTCTTGCAGTTATCCAGTACATTTCCTTGGTGGGAGGGAGGGAACTACTATTCACTAAAAATGTAAAAGCAAACCATCTCCAAATTATCCCTTGGCTACATTCTATGCGAAGAGAGTGCTCAAATAGCACAATTTGTGGTTCACGATAAGCTTCCTCCCAGAGAAAGGGAGGAAAGTTTGTGTTTGTGCCAGATGCTTTGCCTGCACTAAGTGCCATAAAATTCCCCTGAAGTGTGTTCAGCAGACAGGGCGAGGTGCCAAGCAACAGCAGAGAATGAAGTTGAACCCTGCACACACACAGAATCCACTGAGACACCATATGCATATTTCCATTTAAAATTCAAGATGAGAAATTAATTCAACATGCATTTAATAGGCAGGTGTTTAGAGATGTATAGTGAATTCTAGTGACGGAATGGGGAGCATTTTGAGGTCTACTTTCTGTGGCAGGACTGGGGCAGACATTTAACACTCTGTAGTAATGACGTAAGTAATGTAATGGATACACACCCAAAACTAGAGCAGATGCCGTGTCAGTAGGCAGTAAATATACTCCAGGGAAGAGCAAACTAGTCAGAAGAGCTTCAAAAAGATTTCTTCTTGTGGCATTTTTCTTTTTCTTTTTGTTTTTTTCTTTTTTAATTTATTTTTTATTTATTTATTTATTTATTTATTATATTTTTTTTGTTGTTAAAAGCAAAATTTACATTTACTCCCCTTGTTCCCGGCCCTCCCGCTCCCCCCCTACCCCACCCCCCCCCCCCGCTTCCTTAAGATGGTGCAGGATACCCTGTCCTATGGAGAGCCCAAGGCCCTCCCCCCTCCATCTCAGTCTAAGAAGATGTGCATTCATATAGAATAGGTTCCCAAATAGTCCATACATGCAGAAGAGATAGGTCACAGTGCCATCATCGTTGGCCTCTCAGTCAGTCCCCGCTGGCATTTTTCTTTAGAGAATGAAAAGGGGGTAGTGCTGCTCATTTATCTCCAGTGAGAGTGTTTTATCCTTGCTGGAGATGACATTGTAACTAGGGTAGGTGTGGATTACAGACCAGTTAGAGATTACATTCATGTCATTCCAGAGTATAAACACCTTATGGCAGCTTGATCCTGGGACATAATTAGATCCACCACATCTAGTTTGTCTCCAGACTTTAGAGACGGAATGTCTCATTCACAGTATGAGCAAAGAATGGGACAAGCATCCCGTGCACCGACTGAATAGTTAGGACAAGGTGATTTCTCTGATTTTTCTCCATTCTTCAAAACCCTGGATCATTTTCAGTTCAATCTCTAGAGTTAATACTCACTAGAGACATCTGGCCACAGCCCAAAGCAGATGAGAAAATTTAGCCAGAGAGATGTCCCTTCAAACCAGATATGACCTTGAGAACCAGCTTCTAAATTCTGCCATTATTCCCTGCCCCAAGTTAACTCTCCAGTGTGATTTGTTAAGGATGCAGCTATGTGAGTTTGACATGCGCAGATACTGTGGTTTTCTACACAGTAGAAAAGATTCTACATTCAGCTTATCTTACTCAAATACGTGCTCTATCGTATAAGGTAGAAACACGAGACTATTAACGTCTTCACTCGTTGAAATCATGAGATTTGCAAGACACATGAACCCATCTCATCAGAATTTTTCCAACTATGTAGCAAAGCCCAACAAAGTATTTTCTTTGTTTACAAAAGTTTCCCATATATCTGGGAAAATAAGGCACAGCCCCTCCTCTTATAGATTTATTTAAGCATCTTCCACCTTGAATAGTGGTAGTATATGACAATCACTCTTGTGATATTGACTTTTTTTTCTGTTCCCATGGTTGTTACTATTTGTTTCTGTATTGGGGGTGCATGAAAGAATGGACTCACCCATCATGTGAATTCACAAAACATACTTGAGTGAATCACCAGTGTGTGGTTTTGTACTTCTGTATACACCACTCATAAAAAGTCATTATTAGTAGCGTCTGCTACTTGAATTCTTAACTGTGCAGTCAGAAGATACAAATCATTAAACATTCTATATGGGAAAGTCATTAAGGACCGCAAAGATCAACCTTGTGGCCTTTTCCCTGTTGCCTATGAGAATTGATATGCATAGGTGTAAAATATAGTACTCCACTATTCTATGCTTAAACTTCTCCTTCAGTATTTTATTAAATAAACCAGCAGAGAAAATACTGCCCTAAGGTTTCAGAGATGTGTTTGTGTCTTTGCTACCCAACAACTCCCTCAATAAGAGAAAAAAATGCATACATAACTAAAGAGCATAGACGCGGCTAATTCTAAGTCACATCCCCGCAGGTAAAATGGAATGAGACACTCCTTTGCTATAATGAAGTTCCAAAAGTCGTGGCACAGAGATTAGCTTTGCTTACTATTATTATTCATTGTCATCATTATTATTCAATATAATTACTATTTGTTATCATAACAAGTCACGTTAGCTGCCACAACTTGGGCCATAGAAAAGCAATAGAATATGTGTGATGGGTGAAAGTAATGGTGTCAGAGTTCACTCTGCAACAATAATGACCTTAGACAGGAAAAGTAACATCAGAAAATGAAAAGAAAAACTCAGGCGACGTCAGATAGAGAATTAGAACAGACTTAACTAGAATGGAAGTTTTTCAAGTTAACTTGGTGTTTTCAGTTTATCTCTCCTACATAGAAGTTTCTAGACACAGGGCTGTAGATAGGTATTGATGACAGAGATATAGGTAACATATATACATACAAAGTCATAGATGGGGCCCTATGACTTAGCATCAGAATTTATTCTTTTTTTTTTTTAACCAGTCTCACATATCCCATTCTGTATTTGAATTCCTGATCCTCCTGCCTCTACTTCCTAAGTGCTGGAATTTATGGCAGGTATGTATACTTTATTTTTATTTATTTTTTTATTTTGGTTTTATTCTAGTACCTGAACTTAAATGTTCAGTGACCACTCTAGCACTGAACTATATTATCATTCATCTTTTTGTTTCTTGTTTTTTTAAATTTTGAGATAGACTCTAACTAACTTGAACACACTTCATAGAGACAGGATTTAAACTCACATTCTCAGGCCTCGGATTTCTGAGCAGCTGAGATTACAAGCCCTGTGCCCCAAGGCCCAGATAGGAAGGAAATACATTTTTGATAATGGTTCGCTCCTGGTTCACACTGCTACTCAGAGTGGTCTGAACCTCTGTCTAGTATTTCCAACTTCTTGGCTTATTAACCCAAGAGATGAAAACTAGCTCACACAAATTTGCCAAAGAAACCAGACAAACTTATTTGAAGGAAAATGGTAGCTTAGGTGATAGAGTAAGATGCTATCTTCTTTGCTGGTGTTCATGGAAGTGAGGATCCCCAAGGACTCTGATTATCTTCACTTCATTTTATGTGGTCCTAGAGAATGAGAAGTCGGTCACTAAGGGGCATGGTTTGGGTAGTGATAGATTAAGTTGTACATACATTGTTCCTGCTCTATGCCTCTTTCCAGCTGTATATAGGCATCATATAGGAGAGTCTCCCTAAAAAGTTAAAAGTGAATACAGTTGTCTCACAGAGCATGCCCTCTAGACGAGTTCAATCAAGATCGAAGTTGCTAGGTACAGTGTTTGGAGACTTTGTGCACATGGTGCATGCAGGTGAAGGAACTAGACTGCTAAGTGCATTGTCACAGAGGCCCGTGTTCATAACTCCAAGGCAAATGGGGGCCTCAGGATATTAAGCTGCTTCCTTTGCTTGCCAACTCCAGACACTGCCTGCATTTATAGATAAAGCTATTTAACCTTCAAATGATTTTGCATCGATGATTAAAAACTCACACTTTGGAGATGCGGGCCTTAGATGATTTGAGAATTTAAGTCTGTGGAATAAAGTCGCCACAGATAGACTGGAAGTAGAAAATACAAACAAGCTCATTACTTGAACACATAGTAACACAATAAGGCTTGAGGCTGTCAGTAGCTACAATTTGGATAGCTTCCTAAGTTATGAATGTGAATAGGAGTTTGGGTTTTGGGAAGTGGTGGTGATGAGTTATGGGATGGTAAGGAGATAGAATACAGGGAAAACACAAAGCTGTCTTATTTCTCAGATAGTTAGCAGCCTAAACTCTCAGTGTAGATCATAGGTCAGAACATTTCTGGAGGAGGCAGGCATCGATAACCTTCAATCTCCTTTCTTTGTAAGAGTGACAGGGAGGATAGAGAAGGAGAGAGGGCTGTGTGCTAGGTCTTCACTGTAAGAAATGCTTTAGTCAAATACCATAAACTGAGAGCAAGCTTGCCCCTGTACTGTGTACATAAGGAGGAAAAAAAGCCAAAGCACCATTGTTAGGTTGTTGGTCTCTGTGCCCTAGCAGGCATTTTTGCGAGAATGAGTTCCTGGAGAAAATTCATATGATGAGCAAGCCAAAAATGCTGGTATAAATCAGAATTACTCAACAGGCTCATACTACATCAAACCCTAGGCCCTGTTAACAGGATCTTACTCTGTCATCCTTTCTGCTCTCTGGTCCCCGTGTTCTCTGTTGCTGTTGAAAAAATTTGAATTTTATTTATTTTTACTCTGTGTGTGTGTGCATGTGTGTGTGTGATTTCTATGTGTAAACCACATACCACATGTGTGCAAATGCCTACAAAGGCCAAAGAGGATGTCAGAAAGTCAAATCCCCTGAAATTGGGTTATCAGCAGTTGTGAGCAGCCTGGTGTGGGCACTGGAAACCCAACCTAGGTCCTCAGCAAGAACAGTGAATATTCTTACCTGTTCAGCTGCTTCTCCATTCCCAACTGTCGAATTAATGCAGATGCTACACAGGGAGGGCTGTAGACCAGAGGTGTTCCATAAGAACCACTGTAGGCACTCGGAAGGGTCGGGGGCCTTTGCAGAGGAAAACAGTCTCACAGCTGGGAGTGGACAGAACACCACATGTTCTGCTAGGCTTTCTGTTTCCGGAACTCACAGCTTCTCAGAGGGTGATTTCCTTGCTCAGGTAATAAACAGTTCCTTTGGAGAGTAAAAAAGTATGTCCCTATTCTTTTCCAGAAGGCCTCCACTAGACACTAATCTTAGGATCTTCTGGGCACTTAAGAAGGTCAAGTTCCCACCCAGAGCCAGAGGTGGACTCAGATCCCATTCTTTGGCGCAATCAGCAGGGCTGCTGGTTCAGCTCCTTATTTTACAAGGCTCTGATTATGGGAGAGGTTCCCATCTTCAGTGACCACAGTGTTCTAATATCTGACTGTCTGTACAATAACTTCTCTCCTTAGAGTTTCTGATTCCAGATGCCAGGAACAGACCCTGAGGATGTGCACTTTACCAGATCCTTCTGAGTGCTAAGGAGCACGCGGTTCTTGTTATCACGTACTAACAAAGACCACATGATTCTCTCAACATTGATTCTTTATGGTAACCAGGTATACATGCTTACATAAGAAATCTTAATTTTTGAGAAGCACACCAAATAAAAGTTATACAAAACATAAATGTATAAGGAGCAAGTTGTAGAAGTATAAAATGACAAGCCATTATCAAATCTCCCACGGTGTCAGGGATGCAGAGTTTCTCTCCATAGCTTTGGAGGTTGTCCTGGTCCTAGAACTCACTCTTTCAACCAGGATGGCCTTGAACTTGCAGAGATCTGCCTGCCTCTGCCTCTGAATGCTGGGAACAAAGGTGTGTGCCAGCACCACCCAGCTGCTGGTGTATGTCTTAAGAGATGACTCCCCTCTCAAGTGTTACCTACTTAAAAGTTCACTGTATCCTCTTTGGAAACTGAGGTCTACAGGCACTAAAAGACAGCTTGAAATATGCATGATAACATCTGAACACGAGGAAATCATTGATAGCACTAATAAGCAGGGCTATGGAGGCCTCACTTAGAATGGTATCATCCCTTTATGCAGGACATGTCTCTACGATGACATCTGTTAAAGCTCTATCTATGATGCCATATGCTACCTCAAGATTCACATCATTGCAGTGATTTCTATGACACCATGAACTTGCTGTTATAGCATAGTTCTGCTATATTGGCTTCCATGTATTTGATTCGTCTTCACTTATGGAGGACAGAATCCTGAAATCATCTCAATTATAAGCATATTTGCTTATTTGATGATGACATCATTTGTGTTTAAAAAGAGACATTTGCTTGTCTCTTCAGGAGTCTCATGTTTCTCTGAATGATTTAATTCAGAAACTGACTGATTACTACCCAAAATAGCCTCAAAAGGGACAGAGTACAAGACTGCCTTGCACATCTCTGCCTCAAAGAGCAGATGGAGCCCCAAATAAGCCTTGGCCAAGCAATGCTTTTGAAAATCCCTTAGAAGCATGCTACTCAGGCTTCAGCCTTGCCCACGGTGACACAGAGAGATGAGCCTGAAGCCAGTCACATGGCCTGAAGTATAAGGCTGGTTGGTTAGATTTCCACTTTCACACAAACCATAGCATCCATGAATCAAGTCAGACAAAGCGATTAGGGTCAGTAGGTATAGATTAGAGCCTTTATACCAGGATGACCAAAGGATAGTTCCCAAACTCCCCGAAATGTCAGTCAAATAAAATTCAAAATATCTAGCATGGGTATGAATCTGTATTCATTTTCAAATCTGTTCCACCACCTCCAGTGTCAGCATGCACCTACTCACACCCAGCCAGTCAGCTAGCCTTCTCTGCCTCCAACACTGTCATCCATTGCTCTCAAATTCTACACATCCCAGACTGCCCACACCACTTTACACCTTCCAACCTTTGACTCTCTTTGTTTTACTTGGACAAGTCTTTATGGCCTAGTTGGGAAAACGTAGGTAATCTGAAACCAAAGTGATTAACACTTCAAGGTTGTCACTTGGTGAACATGAGTGTGAGTGTGCCTTTTAATTGTTACGTTTTCAATCTCAACATATGAGACGTGTCAATCAAGAGCCTTGCAACTCATGCCTTCTGTCATTCTCTCACGTGTGAGTCTTCCGGAGCCACCGGAGAACCTCAGGCTTCTGCATCCGTGCAGAGAAAGACTTTTCTTTCTTTGTGGACTGTGCTCATTCTTTGCAGGAATTGTTTTGTAGAAAGAGTCTTCATTTCGAAAGCAAAATCATTCACCTAGAGTATGCTATATTATGGAAAATCTCTAATCCATTGAAAATATATAATTTACTAGGATCTTTTAACGTGTATACTTTGAAACTGGCATGACGGCTGCAACACACCTATAAATCCACACTGAAAAGACTAAAACAAGAACAGCCTAAGTGTGAGGCCGAGGCCAACATGGCCTACAGAGTGAACTTGTCTCCCTATTTTAAATATAGGTGCATTTGAAGACATAAGTGGAGATGGTAACCCTGATTAAAATTCAATGTTTAAATATGTATTACTAGAACATTCCTGCCAATCACTAGGGGGAAGTGCTTTGTTTTAAGGGTTATTATGCAGCAGCAGTGATCTGAAGGACACATCCAGCTCCCTCATGAATTTAATCTGTTACAGTCTGTGCTTCACTTGCAGTGCAACATGGAGAATTGAAAAGTAGAGCCAGGCAAGGAAAACAAAACAAAGTATTCTGTCAGAGCAGCCTTCCCCCTTAGGATCAGAGCAACGCAACCTGTCACCGACTTCTCAGTTAACCGCAGCATGGTTGAACTTTCTGTTGGATTCACACTATGTCTTCTAATGTTCTGTGTCGTTGGGAATGTGTACCTGGTGCATGAGCGTGCTCTCTGTTCAAACTGTTTCTAATGTATAGTTTCCTTATCCAGTGTTCTTTCAATAAAGGTACCTAGGCTTTTGAGAACATTTTATCAGAATGATGCAAATGAAGGTGTAAACTATTTGTTTATTTATTAAAATATATTAAAATTGATGGCCCTGCCTGCAATGAAATCATTGCCGTTCTTACTAGGAAAATGGAACATGTAGCTTCAATATGCAATGGGAAGTAATGAGTAACCCAACAGATGCAGTAGACCTTCAATGAGATTTATATAAGTAATCCTAAAAAGTTTTGCCCTGTACAATGTTGGGATCTAATACTCTTCTTGTTTATCCATGTACCACTCCAGCCAAGGCTTTTATCTTCTCCTTGAACATTAATAAATATTTCAGAGCAGATGACTTTCTGCTTCAAGTAGTGTGTCCAAAACTCCTTAGAAAGAGTTTGAAGAAAGTATTCTAAGGGGAGAAGCTGCAGGTCTGTAAATCCCAGTACTGGGAAGGCAGAAGCAACAATGTCTCAAGTTCCAGACTAGTGGAAGCTATGTAGACAGTGGCTCAGCAACTGCCCCCTCCTGGTGACCAATAGTAGCCTTAGGAAATACAGATTGCATTTAAAACAGAATCTCAGAAACCGCAGATGAAAGATTGAGCACTTTAGGTATTTAAGAGCCCCAGAGCCTCCTAATCATGACATCAATGCTGGAGAGAAACATTGCCTACAACTCCCTAAGGAAGCCCTGAGGGAGAAGCAGAAGGACAGAAAGAATCAGGAACCCCCCCTGCTTCTCCATGCCCCATTTAGACTTCAACCCTGTTTGCTTTTGAGTTTTTAAGTTCAGCCTCCTGAGTGTACCCATCCTCAGTTATGTAAAATCTTGTCGACCCAGTGAGTGAGTGTTCCTCAATCACATTGGAGAAAAAGAAAACATGCTTTGTGAACAGAGTAGGTGAGAATCCCTCTGCTAGAACCTTTGTTAGTTCTTCCTTGGAGCCCAGCATCTCTGCTGGCAGAACAAAGGCAATGCAGGTATAAATTTTTACCCCCCCACACTCTAAAAAGAAAATGTTGATGCATTAATATTCAGCTTCTTAAGAGAAGCAACTGGATATTCCTTCCTTTTGCCTCTTAGAATTTAATTCCCATTGCTTTATAAGCATCATGTTAAGGACATCCCTGGCCAGCATTAAGCTTGAAAGGTACCTGTTATTGAAAGAGAATCTGTATTTGTGGTAATACAGAGAATGCCAGTTTAGAAATGAGCCTGATTGCATGGTTCATTGTGTTCTCCTTTGTAGAGCCAGGCTGCGGCCCACTACAAAGGCACGAAACATGCCAAGAAGCTCAAAGCACTGGAAGCCATGAAAAATAAGCAGAAATCTGTCACTGCCAAGGACAGCGCAAAGACTGCCTTCACCTCCATCACTACCAATACCATGACCACCAGCTCTGACAAAACAGGTTAAGCAATGATCTTTGTTGTTGTCCTTCACATGGTTTGGGGGTTCCCTTCTTTGTCTAGCCCCATGTCTGTTCAAGTATGTGCCCACTACATCGACTCGCTCTGGAATCCATCTGTGTGATGGTAATTGGTCCCTTTCATTTTCCACAGCCCTTATGAGGATCACTAGCTTTCTAGTGGATTTTGCATACAGCAGTAGTCTAATGCTGTTTAGAGAGAGCCAGTTGTTATGGTTATCTGGAAGCCAAGGTCCCTGCTTTTTCAGGCAGGAATTTTGTGTATGTCTTCAACAATTTCTGCACAATACTTACAGTATAACTTCATGAGCGATTGGTCTAGCCTTGAACACACAGCTAAATCTACTGAATGAGTGGGAAAGAGCTGGATGGAGGCACTACTACCCCTAGGCTTTATTTGCATAAATTGCAAGCACTGCATTGTTTTTAGTGTGTCTATGTGATTGTGCTCCTGATTGTAACCTTCCTTCTGCACGTGCAGGTAAGTGTTCTTGATGCCAATTATTCTTCTTAGGGATCTTCACCGGAAAAGAGTAGCCTGCTGATTGGCCACTGGGTTAATGTGCAAATGACCAGCTAATTCACAGCTAAGAAGCTAATGGATTTCCCTAAGTTGACATTTAAAATATGAGAGCATAGGTCCTTGGAATTTACTAAACATGTAGTCCTGCATGATTTTGGGATAGAGTGGTAAAAAACTGCTTACTGAGAATAAAATTTAGAAAACAGGGGTTAGTGAGACCACTTGCCTCCCAAAGTATACAAATGGTATGGGTAAGAAGGAAATGCTTATAACCTCACTTAAAGGGCTTAGTCAGAAGGGAACCTTTTGAGTATACAGATAAAAATATTGAATGCTTAGCAAGAGAACAGATTAAAGTAGTTGTATGTTTAATCCTTGGGGCACATGCACAGTACTCCAGTGATCGGTGATTATGGATACTTCTGTATAAATCTAAACAGGACTGTATATTTTCATATCACGTTGAATATTCCATACCAATCTGCTGTTGATGGGTATCCCTGACCCTTTCCTAAGAGTCTGTGTGCATCCCACACCTGAGGCTGCAAGCATCCTTCCCCTTCATGCTGGCACCTGGTCTCTTCTGTTGTAAATTGTAAATGATCATTTTAGTGGCACTCCGGTAGGTTTCCTTTGTTGTCACCATTTGTCTTAAGGGTGAGCAGGCTGTTGCTGTTGGTGCTTATCATTTACACTCCTTGGGTATCTAGCAGAAGAGTGATGTTCTGCATTTTAATGTAAACGTAGAAGGTCATGGTAAAAACATTTGCTTTTTCTCTCACCATTAAAGTCTTACTGCTTGATTTGGGTGGCTGTGGAGGAATGTGCCATGATTTCTGTTGTCAAGAAGCAGTAAAAGAATGGGTATTCCCAATGCTGCTCTTGGCATGGAGAAGGTACAGATAGTTTTCTAGTGCAGAGAAGATAGTGGCTGGGTAAAGAAAGAGATGAGTGTGATATTAAAGATTGGAGTACTATTTTTAATTACCCCAATTTTCATGTACCAACATTGAAAAATATATAATTTTTTGAATGAGTAGTCTTTTCTAAAAAAAATATTTTATGCTTTCTCTCTCTCTCTCTCTCTCTCTCTCTCTCTCTCTCTCTCTCTCTTTCTGTGTGTGTGTGTGTGTGTGTGTGTGTGTGTGTGTGTGTGTGTATTGTGTGGGCATGTGTACATGTACAAGTGCCCAAGGAATCAAGGAAAGACATCTTAGTTCTATTGCTAAGAATATACATCACGTCCACGGCAACTCTTATAAAGGAAAGAATTTAACTGGTACTTGCTTATGGTTTCGGAGATTTAGTCCATTGTCATCATGGTGGAGAGCATGCTGACACACAGACAAACATGGCACTAGAGAAATAGCTGAGAGTTGCGTGTCTGGATCTGCAGGCAGCAGGAAGAGAGAGACTCTGGGCATATCATGGGCTTTTGAAACCTGAAAGCCCATCCCTAGTGACACACTTGCTTCAACAAGGCCACATCTCCTAATTCTTTCAAATAGTGCCAAAATTAGGCTCAGAACTAGTTTTCTAGTACAGTCAGAAACTTGTCAGAAAAAAAGGGGGATGGACTCTACAACTAAAATTTATGTGTCTATTAAGAATAAGAAATCAGAACTCTGCTTTTCCTGCACAAGAATGTTTGTAATCTGTCAGATTGTCTATGTATAAAAAGTTGGAGTACATTAAAACACATTTTTTCTGATTTCTCCAAATTATCTCAATAAAAATAATCTAATTGTGTGAATAAATTTTAAAATTATGAAAAGATGAATGAACTAAACAAAATAGAGAAAAAAAAAACCCTAGTTTTAAAAATTCTGAGATTCCCTAGGAGAAGAGGGAGAGAAGCAGAGAGAACTGAAGCAGGTGTGGGGAGCAGGGCAGCAGCAGGGAGGGGCAGGTGTGGGGGAGCAGGGCAGAAGCAGGGAGGGGGCAGGTGTAAGGAACAGGGCAGCAGCAGGGAGGGGGTAGGTGTGGGAGAGCAAGGCAGTGGCAGGGAGGGGGCAGGTGTGGGGGAGCAGGGCAGTGGCATGGAAGGGGCAGGTGTAGGGGAGCAAGGCAGCAGCAGGGAGGAGGCAGGTGTGGAGGAGCAAGGCAGTGGCAGGGAGGGGGCAGGTGTGGGAAACAGGGCAGTAGCATAGAGAGGGGAGATGGTGTGGGCCTGAAGCTGAAGGTAGATGTAGGGATGTAGGGATTGTCTCTGAAATATAGACTTTGGGGCAGTCAAAGACTGACAAGATGGCTTAGCAAGAAAAAGCATTTGCCACCAAGCCTCATGACCTGAGTTTGATCCCCAGAGCCCACACAATATAAGAAGAGAAACAACACCATCATTGGTTGTCCTATGACTTCCAAATATGTACTGTGGCCTGAATGACCATATACATGTATACACAGACACACACACACATACACACAAATATACATGTAAATAATTATAGGAGTTTTAATAAAAATGGTAAAAGGAGTTTGAGGTGCAAGCCCGCTTGAAAAGCAGAAATTTCGTCAGACTTTTTCTCTTAAATTCTCAGATCTTACAGTGATTAGAAAAACAAAGGATAATCATGCTTTTGGCCTAGTATAATGTTTCCTTGTGTTTGTGTGTGGAGTGAATAAGAATGGTCTCGTGTAGGAGGTGGCAAAATTTGAAAGGATGGGGGTGGTATGAGCTTGTTGTAGGAGGTGTGGTCTTGGAGGAAGTGTCTGGGGTTGGGCTTTGAGGTTTCAAGGGCCCAAACCAGGCCCAGTGGCTCTTTTTCTTCCTGTTGCCTGCAGATCCTGGTGTAGAAATCTCAGCTACTTCTCCAGTACCATGTCTGCCGACCTACAAGCTGCCATGTTCCTCGCCATGAGGACAATGGACTAAACCTCTGAAACTCTAGGCATACCTCAGTTAAATGCTTTTGGTTGTAAGAGTTGTTGTTGTTATGGTGTCTCTTCAAAGCAATAGGACACTAAGACATATATATATTTATACACACACACAAGTATGTACACACACACACACACATACAAAATTAAAGAAAAAAGAATCCATGAATTTGAAAGAGAACAGGAGGGATTATATGGAGCATCTTCTAGGGAGGCAAGGGGGAATTGATATAATTGTATCATCTTTTCCAAATAACAGCAAGATACAAAATCTGGGCCATTGAGAAAGCTCTGCTGATGACCTCATAAGCTTGATGACTTCCATTCAATACCTAGAGCTACTATAGTAGAAGAACAGACCTGACTCCTACAGGTTGCCGTCTGTTCTTCACAGATGCTCCAAACAGGCCGACACTTAAAATTATACACACCATAATACTAAATAAAATATAAATTTAAAAACTGTAAAACTGAAATTTAAAATTTAATAAAAAATATACCTCAATCAACTTGAAAAATGCTTCAGAAAACACTCCACAACTAATGAGGACAAAACTACTCTCTCCACAATCAGGAAATCTCATGTCAACTGGCAGCTAGTAAGTGAGAAAATCTGCACGTGCTCAGGCCCCAGCCTGGGCTCTGTACTTCACATGACCACCTGATCACGGTGTTCCTTCAGGCTGAGCACAAAGCAAAGTGAGGGACCGGTATTACTTTTTGTAGGATTTTGGTAGGAGCTAGACAATGAGAATATTGAGCTGGTGAGAAAGATGGGAGGGGTATTGTTTTTATGGTAAAACCAATCACAGTGTCATTTGGAAAACTAACAAAGAACTTTCAGAGGGTGACAAATGCCAGTCACATCTATTTCTGTTCCCTTGAGGAAAATGGGAAGACTTTGTCTCCATGGACTTACGCTTGGAATGTCTCAAATGCTCAAATAAGAAGAATGGTAATAACCTGAGGTTGACTTCAGAAAGCAATGTGTCTCTTATGCAAGGAACATATCTCTCCATAATGAATATTATGTAGAAGTTCAAAAGCCTTATGATCTACCGTAATTCTCCCTCATTTTCTTGTTGCTGAAGCATTGTGCTGTATTTTCATAAGCAGCATTTAGAAGCACATTCTTGTGGGTTTTGAATCAGCTTGGTATACAAATGAGATTGTTAGAGTAAGGCTACTAGTTAATTCCTGGCTGCTTAGCCCCAAAATAATCACACAGAAACTATATTATTTAAAGCACTGCTTGGCCCATTAGCTCTAACTTCTTATCAACTCACTCATATCTTAATTTAACCCATCTTCATTAATCTGTATGTCACCACAAGGTCATGGCCCCAACAAAGTTTCAGCATGTCTGTCTCCAGTGGCTGCTCCATGGCTTCTTTCTGACTTTGCCTTCCTTTCTCCCAGCATTTAGCTTAGTTTTCCCTGGCATAACTATATTCTGCTTTGTGCAGGACCAAAACAGTCCTTTATTAACCAACGGTATTCACAGCATACAGAGGGGAATCCCACATCACCTGCCCTTTTCTTTTAAATAAAAGGAAGGTTTTAATAGTAAAATTACATATAACAAAATACACATCAAGCAGGAATTACAGTTACAATATTTATATCTATTTTATCTTTTATCATGACTAAGGAAAACTATAACAATCAATTCTTCAACTCCATCAAAGACTACAGAAGGATATAATATTACCTAAGTAAACAATAAGTTCATTTTAAGCAACTTCCAAAACTGTAGAAATGACAAAGACATCTTTGTTCTTCGGTACCTTTGGAATATCCCTCTTCAGCCTATAGTATCCAGCAAACTTTTCCATGAAGAGGAAATTTCAAAGACAGTTCTGCCCATATTGGCAGTTTTCCAGCCACTTTCTTCTGTATCCTGCAGAATGTATGGCAGTCTCTTTCATGAAGCAGGAACCCCAAAGAATTGTCTCACCTTTAGACAAGTTCAGCAGTCATTTCTCTGCTGGTCATGCATATGTAATTCATACAACATAACATTAAGCAGTCCAGGCAAGAGCAGTTTCTTGCCCAAATGGCTAGCAAACTCCACAAGTGCCTCTTCAA
>JAQHUG010000123.1:5479289-5503262 GCA_028555095.1 Dicrostonyx torquatus
AAAGTAGAGGTAGAAACTGCATCACAGGCCCAAGTCCATTCCTGTCCTGAACTCCTGGATGCCAGTTCTACCCTGATTCTGCAGAGCTGTGTTACTAGATGCACAGAATGGTGAGAGACAGGATGACTGGATGGAGTCACATGAATTCTTGCAGGAGAACCAAATTTCCTATCACAAAATTAGAATTCACTAGGATAAGATAAATTTACTAGAATGAGATAAAATTAACTTGGCCTCCATGGTCATTCAGTAGGAGCTTATATCATAGATCTGTGGACAAGGTGCATGTGGGTACCAAAGGAGCAAAGAGATTCTTGTTTCTTAAGCAGATGTCCTGCCTTCTATTTGTCAAAGAGATTTGTTTCTGTTTTTGCTTCAAATTTCAGAAAGATAAATAAATGCAATGAACAGCTATAATCATTCTTGAAATTGTATTATAGAGCTTATGAATCATTTAAAATAGCCTATGGGACCTGGAGATACTATGAAAACAACACATTAATTATTATTAAAAATATAACATATATAAACTTTATATATATAGTTTTACACATATATAACATGGTGAGTGTCAAAAGGATGACTGACTTGATTTTGAGAATGAGATCATTTTTCATTCATATCTATGTGAATCATAACCACGGCACACATGTCCATAGAACTTACAAGTAAGCACTCTGATTTATGCATGTGTGCACACTCTGGTTTGGTTGTGTGTTCATGTTATGTGTAAGCACTCTATAGTGCAGGTTTCTGTGCACAATAAATACATTTGTTTAGAACTAATGTTTTTGAGTTAGACTTTTATCTAGACACTTTACTGAAAGGTTTTATCAGTTGGAGGATTTCCCTAATTGAATTTTTACGGTCACCTGTGCATGTTATCATACCATCTGCAAATAATACTCTGACTTTTTCCTTTCCAACTTATATCCCCTTTTTTCTCTTTCGGTTAGTTGTCTTATTGCTCTAGCTAGAACTTCATGTACTATATTTAATAGATAGAGAGAGTGGGCCACTTTGTTTTGTTCCTGATTTTTGCTTTGTATTTCTCTCCATTTAATTTGATACTGGCTATAAGCTTGCTGTAAACTGCCTTCATCATGTTTAGGTCTTCCCCTTGTATCCCTAATTTCTCCAGATCTTTTCTCTTAAAGGGTGTTTGATTTTTGTTAAAGGTTTTTGGCATGTAATGAGACAGAGAGACAGAGACAGAGAGGCACAGATGAGATAGAGAGGCACAGAGAGACAGAGACAAAGGGAAAGGGAAAGGAAGGGAAGGGAAAAGAAGAGGAGAGAGAAAAACAAAACTGGAAATGGAGACATCTATTAATACAAGGTTTGGGAGTAAGAGTTAAGATGCCTTCAGTTGCTTGGTGTATTCCAGGCAGAAGTCTGAAAAGCCCTTTCCTATGGAAGTGGAAATGACTGAAAATTGGAAAAAGAGGCAGTGAGCCTCATTAGGTTCAGTACAAGTAGAATTTCCTATAATATCACTGACATTCCATTGCATTGGTAACTGCGTCTCTCACATTTAGTTTTATCTGTTTCCTGAAGCTACTCATGAGGAGGAATGTGACTTTCATATGGCTGTTGTCCTATTGATTTGCATATTCCTAGCTCATAATGAAAAGCATGGCCAGACAGTGGTGGTGCCTCCTTTAATCCATCTCTCAGGAGGCAGAGGGATGTGCCCAGTCTGGTCTACAACGTGAGTCCCAGGACAGCCAGTGCTCTTATATAAAAACACTGTCTTAAAAAACCAAACTAAAACAATAATGAAAATTAGAAGGAATAAAAGGAAAGCATGACAGCCACTAAATAAATGCATGAAGAGATAAATAAATCAACAAAAGAACTCCATATTAAGAATAATGCATACACTCTTAATTTTGGGGAAATTGGATACAGGCTTGTGGCTCACTTTGTAGAACATTATTGCACACCTCTGCATTGTGGCTAGGGTAGATTTAACCTAGTTATATCTTAAAACAAGTTCTTCTAAATTGTGCTCATCTATTTGAATTTGAACTTTTCTAATGGCTACTGCATTTGCTTATTACTCACTGGCCGATCAGAAAGCCAGTCAAGATGCTTGTTGTTGTAGAATGACAGAGAAAAATTGCAAACATTTTTCAGCCTTTTCTGTTTGTGAAGGCATTCATCATCTTTTGATAATGTGTCACCATGCTCAGAGAAATGGACAGCATGTCCTTTGTAATCAGGAAGGGAAGCTGCCACATGAGTGATGGGAGGCTTTATCACATGTCAGCATCAAACAGGAGTCTTTGAAATTCGAGTGTTGGAAAGGCTTGTACTTTCATTTATGACACTTGGCTCTGATTCTTTCTAGGTAATGGGTGCCTTGTGACACCTCATTGCAAGTTGGATGCTCGTATGTATGCACGACTGAATCTTGATCATCAGTCAGATTAGCCCTGTTATTCCCAGATCGTCCCTGCCACTCAGCTGAGTTTTGGCTGGATTTGTGGCTCTGTAGATAATTTTCTTTCCCCGATCTTTCAGCTAAGTCTGTTTCCTAAATGCTAAACTGGCAAAAATAAACAAAACAAAATGAAACAACCAAAACCCAAAAAGCTACCTGAATGCTTGCTCTCAGAATTCTGTTTCCTGATCTTCCACAATTTTTTATTACTTTATAAATAATACCAATCAAAGTTCCCACTTTCTCCCCTCCTCCCACTTCTCTCAGGCTCCCCCTCACACCCTCCCCACACCCGCTTCTGTCCTAAGAAAAGGCATGGCACCCTGACCTGTGGGAAGTCCAAGACCTTCCCCTCTACATCCAGGCTTAGGAAGGTTTGCATCCAAAGAGAATAGGATGCCTAAAAGCCAGTACATGCAGTAGAGACAAATCCACTGCCATTATCATTGGCCCCTCAGTCTGCCCCAATTGTCAACCACATTCAGAGGGTCCAGGTTGATCCCATGCTTTTTTTTTTATTTTAATGATTTTTTATTGAGCTCTATATTTTTCTTTGCCCCCCTCCCTGCAGGTCACCTTCCTCCAACAATAGCTCCTTCCACCATGGACAGGTTACATTTTCATGTCTTTCAGTCATGGGTTTATATCTCTTAAACTGTGACAAAAATATGCCTATCCCATGTTTACTTTGCTTCTAATCACTTTCTTAGTTACAATCAGGAAAATGTAGCTAATAGAATTCCCATGGACCAGGCATCTATTTACATAAAGCTTATTTGTAAAATAAGTAAAAGCCAAGAGAAATGATATTGGAGAGGAGCAAGGTAAAGAACTGTTGGCCAGTTCTACTCTGGGGAGATTGGTTGGGAACCTTTAAAGTTATTTGACAAGTAGGCATGATGTTAACCTTTGTAAGAGGTGCAAGAAAGACACTACAAGAAGAGATTAGCTTTATGCCTCATTTCTAATGGTGCTCAATGTCCAGAAACTAGCAAAACTTATGGCCAGAACATCACTGGACCAACATCTCTTTTCCTATAATTATACCCCTCCTGATTTACCTCATGAGAAATGTCTGTGTGACAAGAGGATATATTTCAGGAAACTCCACAGTGAGGGGCAGTGATGACTGTCCAATTCTCTCTAGTATTCAGCTCTGTTTGTGGAATATGGCCCTTTCTAGGGAAAATAACTGTCCCAGTACCTCATAGTTCTTTCTTATTTAGAGATCTCCAACACTTGACCTGAAAGTTCTTGTTACACAATCTTATCACAGTTAACATGACTCAGTCCATGTTCAAAGTGTTGTGGTGCTTTCTGTATCTCAAGTTCACTCTGACTAAGAATGACATTGAATGCAGGACCTGCAAAAAAATAAAAGTAATAAGTTGGATGTTTTTCAGGATTGAAAACCTTTTCTCTGTGAAAGACAAGCCTCAGTCTGGGAAAGAATGGTTTCTATTCACATACCTGTCCGAGGAACTCAATCCAAGGCATGTGAAGAACACCTGAAACCTGCTAGTAAGAATGAAGCTATCTCATTTGAAACTATACAAGAAGTTTGACTAGGTATTCCACGGAAGGGTACCCCAATGGTTAATAAATGCAGCAGAAGATATAGAGGGACTGTCAAGATGGCTCACCAGGGAAGTGTGTATTATCAAACTTGATACTCTTGATCAGCCTGCAAGTTGTCCTTTGACCTCCACACATATGCCATAGAACATATGAAGCATCTCCAGTAGCATTAGCTTTTTGGATAATGCAGGATAACTAAATCACTCTGTGTAACTAATGAAAGCCAGTATAAAATACCACTGCACACATATCAGAAAGGCTAAAGTGAAATGGCTAATACAAGCCAACAATACTGATAAAATTGTTGCTTTTTTGGGACAACTTAAGTCCCACTGAGGAAATGCTAACTAATGTGGCTGCATAGAAAAACAATTCCACAGTTTCTTACCAAAGTAAGCAAGTACTTAAACTATGTAACCAAGCAACCTTATTCTCTAAATTAAAATTGCTATTGTTATTTATCCATTGCCTATGAATTCCATTAATAATATCTTTGAGCTGGGCGGTGGTGGCACACGCCTTTAATCCCAGCACTCGGGAGGCAGAGGCAGGTGGATCTCTGTGAGTTCGAGACCAGCCTGGTCTACAAGAGCTTGTACCAGAGCAGGCTCCAAAGCTACAGAGAAACCCTGTCTCGAAAAACCAAAAATAAAATAAAATTAAATAAAAAAAGAATATCCTTGAAGTATCATGTCCTGCTCTCTTCCTTTTACCCTCTTCCTTCCTGTTATCATCCTTTCTTTCCCAAGTCATTCGTACACATACAGTTGTAGGCATCATTTACTCTCTAGGATCTAGAAATGAAGGAAAAATATGCCATACTTATCTGTTTTGGGCTTATTTCTGCCTACGTACTTGCCTGAGGCAAACAAAGGTTTATGTATATATAAACCATACAAACAACACGACACAAATACTTACAGGGGTTTTGTTAATCTCCCCCAAACAATGGAACAACCCAAATGTGTTCAATTGGGCAAGTGAATTATCAGTGGTAGACTAACACATGGGATCTCTTTTAGTAGCTGAAAAGAACAAACATGTAAACTAGCAAACACTTTGGAGGATTGCAAAGGCCTTCAAGGGAGATACTAAAGCTGATGTGGAATGACCCTCCCTTACTATTTCTTTCACATGATATTTTATAAATTATGTTGATGGGATAGTGCTCATAGTGTAAGAAGGCCATCATGGGGTGGCAGGGGAGCCAGTTTCATTGGCATTGTATAATGGGTTGCTCATGGCTGTGGAGACTGTAAACTACTGTACATATATTAAAATTTCATAGAAATATGTATTAGAGAACTAGTACCCACTCAAACTCATGAAACCTGAATGAGATATTTAGGTCACCTGGTGCCATTCAATGTCAAAGTTTTGGGAGTTAAACATGATCCTGTGATTATAGGATATTGTCATGGAAGGAATATAAATTTTTGGAAAACCACATGAAAAGTACTGGTGGGGATTACAAGACTAAACCTAAATAATATGTTGAGAAACTGTTTCAAAGTCTGAATAATTGTTTTCTTTTTAAAATCTTCCCATCGATCATTCACTCAATAACAAAGTACTCGGTCCTTAATACATATTTGCATGCCTTCTAGATCAGATAGGTTCCAGTGAAAGGGGAAGTTTTGGAATCTGGCGTTTAAGTCAACAAAAAAGACTTCATTAAAACTCATAGTCAGTTACTTAATTTACACAACTGTAATTCTAATATTCAGCACATAGAAGCATGAGGGTCCCAGGTTCCACAGCAGCCTGTAAGATCCACTGAGGCTCTGTCTCCAAAGACTGCAATTTAAACACGTGGAAACAAAAATCCGTCCGAAAATAGACTTCTGACGTGGTAAGTCCTTAGTCTACCACTTTGGTAGCTGGGACTCTACCGAATAGAAGTAGACTGACTTGGCCTTGGGCATTTGGAAGGCAGAGATGTAACTGTTGTCTCTATGTCTCTCTATGGCTCTCATTGATCCCCTAAAGAGCTAAATGTAGAATTCAAATCTGTGGATGCCTTCCCACCCCTACTGAAAGACCTGCCTGTATTTTTTCTTTTTTCTTAAGGAATTGACTTCTTTATAATCTTTTTCTGAGGAAAGGGACTTGTGGTTAAAGTTTACATTAAAAATAACAGGATAAGCTGGGTAGTGGTGGCACAAGCCTTTAATCCTAACACTTGGGAGACAGAGGCTGGCAGATTTGTGCAACAAGTTCAAAGGCAACCTGGTCTACAAAGCAAGTTCCATGACAGTCGGAGCTATTACACAGAGAAACCCTGTCTCAAAAACCATAAATAATAAATATAAGATAATTCTTTGGATCAAATATGATGTGATATGAGATTTATGCCTACTTCAATTCACACTCTGCCTTGTCTTTTGGTAAAATATTATCTTATTTTCTGTATTGAAAATATATGGATCTACCAAAATATACGGCTTATTACAGACTGCCATCTCTGTATGTGGCTGTTTTAATATGGGGAAATAATATTATAGAAATTATTCTCTAGGAAATCAGGAGTTCTAATCCCTGGTGGCTGAAGATTTTACTTCCATTCTTTAAAAATAGGCCAAAAGGAATAATCTGTATGCTTAAATAGCAATAATTACCATAGGATCTGCTTGCATTAACACTGAGAAACTTATGGGGCATTTGTCATAGCTAATGCATTTCTGTCAAATCAAGTAATACTGGAGAGGGCTTTTGTAATGAATATTAATGTAAGAGACAGTCATGAGTGAAGCAAATTACAGAGGCAGGTAAATGCAGCATTAGCAGGATCTGCAAAGTAGCCTCTCACTGGAAATTAAGTTGTTATGAAAGCAATACAAATGTAAGGCTCTTAGCCATCAGGAACCTACAGACGATTGATAGGGTGTTGGAAGGGTGTTTCTTGTGTTCTAAATCGAAATCAAGAGCCTCACATAATTCTGTCCTACAAAAGGATAGCCACATGTGATTATTTTTGAGTCCTGTCTTTCAATAAAACCTTCTGAAGAAAGCTACGCCTTAGTGTCATCAGTTTTTCTTAAATCCAAAGATAGTTCCAGATGCATATGTTCAGAGAATAAATTAGGTAAATAAAGTACTTTGTGTTCATTGAGGCTAGATGCTGTATAAATAAGAGCTCTTTAACACATCATTACATGTGTTAATTATACATGCTAAATTATGGATCCGACATGAGAAGGAAAATTTCCACAGAAGTCACACAAAGCAAAAGTGAATTTCTTTGGTGGCATCCGGGATGAAATCAGACAACAAATGCACTTCTTGCCTGAATGTTGAGTAGCAAATGGAATTAATATAGAGTTGTAAGATTCACTAAAGAATACAGTAAAATGAATAATAATAATTATAATTACTATTAATACCAACACTGCTAGACTATTAGTTAAAACATAAAAAGCTGATACTTTGTGCTTTCACATGAAGTAGATAATGTATTCATAAAGTGTCCATAAGAAATGCATGCTGTGCTTCTAGCCCTTCAGCTTACTCCTTTATCTCCATCATTCTTCCCCATTTTATGCCTACATTACATACGCACAGTGGACACATTTAAAAATGTTTCTATGACCTAAAATATTAAGAACATCTTTTAATCTATTTCTCAAAATTTCTCTCACTAAGGATGAAAAATAGTAAAAAGAAAATTTAAATTCTCTGACTCTGCCTCTCTCCATGTTCCTTTCAGTCAGTTTCCTATATCTCGGGGCACCTTGTTTTTGTAGTCATAAACTGATTCTAAGAGGAGTTTCCCTTCATTCCTGCTGGAAACGGCCAAGAGTAGGAGAGGGTTGTCTTGCCTCAGGTATTTATTTTCTGTATATTATTAGTTTTCTGTATATTATGAGTCTTGTCTGTCAACCCTGATCTCAGTAGTTTGATCTTTGCTGTGGTCCTGTTGAACATACTTTTATTCCTGAGTGTCATTTAAGGGAACAGGTGCACAGGTCAGTGTTGGTTAAAATTCATATAAATTTAGGGCATACTTTATTTGTTAAACCTCATATCCTCATGAGAAGGTGGTTTATACCACTTTCCATATTTCCTTTTTGTTGTTGTTATTGTTGTTCCCGTCAATAGCATTGTGAGAGCTAATGTTTGTTGGGTATGAATATGTGTAGGCAGAAGCTGCTCATTCATTTCTTGGCTGCCCAGACCCAAAATAATCACACAGAAACTGTATTAATTACAACACTTCTTGGTCCATTAGCTTAGGCTTCCTGTTAACTAACTCTTACATCTTTAATTAACCCATTTCTATTATTTTGTATTTTACCACAAGGCTGGTGTTTACCAATAAAGTTCCGGGGTGTCTGTCTCGTTTGGCAGTTACATGGTATCTTCTTGACTCCACTTACTTTCTTCTCTATCTCTGCTTGGAATTCCCACCTGGCTTTACTCTGTTAAGCCATTGGTCAAAAGTGTCTTCTTTATTAACCAATGGTAACAAAACACATTCACAGACTACAAAGGGAAATCCCACATTAGATATGGACAACTCCACATTAGAGATAGGAACTGGGAAGACTTTTTAACATATAAAGAACAATAACACCAACATTTGTGCAGTAAATATCTGTTCTTCTGTGCATAATTTGGAATGTCTAATATGTGCTAAGACTTGTATTGTTTTTTTTTTTTTAGGTTGGAAGGATCAGTAACATAGATTCACTGCCTTTTCCCCTGGAGAATGCTTAGATTTCACTTTCATATCACTTTTGTAGAGACTGTGATACATCCTTTTTGAAGGAAAGTCTCTTTGGGGCAGAGAGAATAGGATTGGAGCCAAGCATTTTTCTATGCATATCCCTGGAGATTCCATGCAACTCTGCAAATATGCCCTTCCCATCACAATAGTGGAGGAAAGACACTGTGTGTTCAGATCTATTATAAGTGTAGACAGTAGCATCTAGAGCAGTATGTTAGTTGCTGCATAAATGTTCCTAGGTTTACTTTCTAGCAATCAAATCCAGGGGATATATAGAATAATGTAATGGAAGTATTTGCTTTATCCCTAACTTTCAGTATGGAAAAGGAGAGGCAAACCAGGAAGGCTATCTTTATGCACAAATATAGACTGAAAGTATGGTTAGAGAGTACATTACTGTGGTGTTGAGGTGCCCAAGTTGGAAAGGCAGATAATATCACTAGCAGTTGAAGGGAAGCACAGTCCACTGATGGCTGAGGATGTGACTTCAGGGACACATGTGGTCACTAGACAGCAGTGACCTGAGAAAGAAGCTGCACTAGGGAGACTTTTGTGAAAATGTTAGTTGTAAATATGACACCAGCACCCCCAGAGCCTGGGAGTGGTGACAGCAAGCATAGGAAAGAGGGCATAGCAGTACCAATGTGGTCTGATGGAGTAAATGTGTTAGACACAGTATAGAAAGAGGTCATGTAGTCTTTGGGAATAAGTTCAGATAAAGGATCTTAGGTGACAGATGGGTTGTTATAAATGAGAAGATGGTAAGAGTAGTTCATGGCCCCAGGGTTTTCTCAAGTAATGGAAAACAGAGACCAGTGGATGTGCTGGGATTCTTAATCTTGAAGTACTGGCACACCAGTATTCTCCATGGATAGCAAAGAAGGCAAGCTTCCTGGAACTAGTGTTTGGAGGTAAAATTAGATTCTGGCCAAAGTGAAAGATGAAAAGAAACTAAAAATAGATTCCTGACAAAGGAATACAAAACTGGTGGCAACAAGAAATTTGCTTTTGATTTGGACAAAGTTTGGGTTCTGTTAGTTGAAGAGAACAGCTACTCAGTAGATTTTGCATGTTTCAACAGCAAAATGAAAGAAGGCAGAGGACTCCTATCACATACATGTACATACACAGCACATATATGAACACATGCATACACACCCTGAGTATCTCGAAGATATGGTTCAAGCATATATATATATATATATTATGATCTTTTTTGTCATAAGTAGTAGACAATAAACCTCAATGCCATTAATAAAGACTATAATTTACTCATGAGGGTTGAATTATATCTATTTTTTTAGAATCATTAGGCAAATAACAATTTTTATAAGTATCTATTTGATTTTTAACCAATTCAAAGGATGATCTCTTGGAATGGTCCCTTTACTCCCCCTTAGTGAAGAGTTCAATAATGAAATGCATTCTTCAGGTTTGACAATGTTCAATCCTACACCAAGACTATGATTAAACTGGGTGTTTTAGTCCACTAATCAATTTGTCATAACAAAGAATCTAAGGTTAGGAAATCTATGAAGCAGATGTGTTTGTTTCTAATGTTTTTGGACACTTAGAGTCCAAGATCCAGCAGCTCCATCTTTTGAGCTTCTAGAGAGACTGCCTGGGCTTTGTTGCAACCTAACAGATGGCATCATGGTGGGAACATATAAGAGGCAGTAGAGTCACTCTGCAAGATAGAAGGTCTGGGAAACAGAAGTCAGCTCAATCTCATTATGACAAATTATTCTCAGGATCCCAGGAGAACTCTGTCAATCCCTCCCAAACTTGATACATCCAGTGACCTAACAATGCATTAGGACGCACCTCTGAAAATCACCTCCAACTCAACATCTTCCTGAGATGCTTCCAGTGTACAAACTTGGAGAAGTACACTAAAGTCATACCCAACCCCTAGCAGTGAGTTTCACATGAAATCCTACATGAAAACAGAGTGAAGCTGCCACAAATACTGCCATAACTTGCAACTTTTGTATTCAAAAAATTCTAATTTTTTAAAAATTGTGGTGGAGCCCACCATTAATCCCAGCACTAGGGAGATAGAATCAGGTAGATATCTGTCAGTTCACGGCCAACCTAGTCTATAAAGTGAGTTCCAGGACAGCCAGAGCTGTTACACAGAGAAACCCAGTCTTGAAAGAAAAAATTAGCTGTGAAGTCACACGGCAGTAACTCTTGATGTAGCATTAGCAGGATCACAAGTTCATGACCAGGCTGAAAATGTAATAAAAACTTGTTTCAAATTACAACAAGAACAACACACACACACACACACACACACAAATATACAAGGTAGGACTATGGCTTTAACGCTGTGGTGAGGCAATAGCTTACTAGGTATAAGCCCTTGGGTTCAATTCCCAGGCCCTGGTTTGGGGAAGGGTGTCAGCCATTGCAATCAGAGTTCAGGAATAAATCCAGAACTGTGTTCAGTAGTCTGAAATAGGGGTAGCCATGGTGGCATAGGCCTGTGTTTCGAGAACCACCTGGAACTGAAGGGTTTTCTAATACTGGTCTAGCCTTGGCTATATGGGAAGACTACCCCCTCATTCACACCTGAGAACTGGAATATTTAACTATAATTCATTTCTCAATCAGCAATTAGCTTATTTCTCTTGATTTACTGGGAGTTCAAAATCCACTGAGATGCATAAGAAGTGTATGAAAAAATGAGGTTTATTTATAATAGAATGTGCTAGAAATGACTTTATATGAAACTCTGAAAAGCCATGAAGAAAGAAGTGCCTTTCCTTAGATGCACCCGTCACGCTGCTTTCAAGTCTTAGCTTAGACACACTGTTGCTCCTTGCCTTATATACGCAGTGCTCAGAGGTGGGTATGATGCTCCTTGCCTTATAGATGCAGGGCACAGAGGTGGGCCTGTTCCTCTGCAATTATGAAAGTCTGAAAGGTGTAGTGAGCAGGACATTTTAAATGATTGTCTTTATCTATTAGCAGAACAGTTCTATGACTAAAAAAATTAAAATATCTTTAAAAGGCTCCATACTTTTGATGTGTTAGATGCAAAAGAATCGATTTTTATTGTTTTTTTATTTTTTTATTTTTTTATTTTTATTTTTTTTTACAAAATGAAATCAACTGCTCTCAGTAGTTGCTTTGGGTTTCAAGAGAAACTTTTTGCTTCTGTAGCAAGGACGCTTAAAATGTATCATGAATACTAACTTTCTGAACACAGAAGTTATGCCAGTTAAGTATTTGAAAATAAAAAAAAGTTGTTTTCCATGTGAAATAATTATATGAACATCACCAGCAGTGGTGAGCTGATTCAGATTCAAAATAAATGTGTGTGCATCCATTACACAAAACAGACATTCTAATGTGAAACTCTCCACTTTACCACATGTTCACGGAAATACTGAGTTCACGGCTAGTAATGTTAATGAGAACAGAAGAAAAATGTCCCATCCTCACCAAGCCAATGTCTTTTGATCTTTTCTTTTGCAAGCCTGACTGTCTACATGTCAGCTTCTTTCAATGTGTGTAAACCATGCGAAAGAAAACATTATTAGGGAATTAGCTATAAGACTAAAAATGGTGTTTTTTCTTATTTTGTATTTTTTTTTACAAAGTTTCTCTCATTGACAACTAGAGAAAAAGGCTCCATCAATTATGCCACTGTGTCCTCGTCATTGTTTTAGTTTGCTTTCAGTTGCTGTGATAAACTCTTGCATTTGGGACGTGTCTTAGTCGGACTTTCTATTCCTGCGATAAAACATCATGCCCAAAGCAATTTCAGGAGGAAAATGTTTATTTCATCATATTCTTTTAGGTGACAGTCCATCACTGAGGGAATCAAGGCAGGAATATAAGGCAGGAACTGGAGCAGAAACCATGAAGAAACACTGCTTATTGGCTTGTTGCTCATAGCTTGCTAAGTCTGCTTTCATATACCACCTAGGGCCACATTGTTGTAAACCACACATTTTGGGGTGACTTCTGTTGTAGTCCAGCCATGACAGGTTCTTATGTTCCAGGGTAGGGGACATGTGGACTAAAAATGTTTGGTAGGAGAGCAGAAATATGAAAGAAATACAGAGACACAGGATAGTACCAGGAGGGCAACTCAGTGAATACTGAATACTGAATTTTTTTGCCTTTATTTTTCATATGCTCTTATACTTCAATACAAAAGAGGGGAAAATGGCAAAAGACTGCTTAAAATGACATAAAGAACAGCCAGAACAAATATTTGCTTCAATACTTAGGACATCAAGCCATTATTTCCTGAGTAAGCATTTGAAGTTTAGGGCAGGATATGCAGCGACCACACCCTAGACCAAGTATCCTATAGGCAGACTTCATATGTCAAACCTCCCACTTTAAATAAAGGAACAGGAGTATACATGAATTCTCAGAACTTTGATCAGGGTGGAGCGGATCCACCTCTATGGACCATCTTAACATCCAAAGCACCAAGGAACCACACCCTAGGTCAGGGTATGTAGCCATACCTGTTGTCAACAACTTTAAAAGAGTAAAAATAAGCTCAGACTCTCTGACCTCCAATAAAGGAGGAACAGGCTCACATTTGTCGGTCCCCATATTACATGGCACCGACTACCACAGTAGTCTAAGCCCTCCTGCATTAATCTAATCAAGAAAATGCCTTAGAGCCTTGACTAAAGGCCAGTCTATGGAGGCATTGTCTTAACTGAGATTTACTCTTCCCAAATATGTATGGGTTTGTATCAACTTGACAAAAATTAATCAGCACAGGAAGAAAGGGATTTGTTTGGCTTACACCTCTACATCACAGTCCATCATTATGGAAAATCAAGGCATGACCTGACAACAGGACCTGAAGTCAGGAGCTGAAACAGAGGCCATGGAGGAATACTGCTTGTTGTATCACTAGTAGACTAATGCTTACCTAGATTTCTTAAACACCCAGGATTGAATACCTGCCTGGGGATGGCATGGCACAGTGGGTTGGGCCCTCCAACACAAATTAACAATCAAGACAGTATTCTACAAACATATGCACATACCAGTCTCAACTGGGTCATCCCACAATTCAGACTCCCTTCTCTGGTGACTCTATACTGTCTCAGATTATAGTCGAGGTAACTAAGACAATCATACTTAAATAATAAATCTGTTCTAGGCAGTATGCCAGGATGAGCACTATAGTCATGGTAAAGAGTTTGTTTCTTTGGTAGAATTTTCCCGAGAATGCCAGAGCTGTCTTTCAAGTAGTGTAAGAACATTCAGGCTCATGAAGACCAAAAATCTTGTGAAAGGGTTTGATTATAAAATATCTCATAGCTTTCTAGTCTCTAAAGTGGTTATATAATTTTTGCTTTCAGGATGAATTTAAAGTAAGTGAAACTTATTTCTAACCTCAGAAGTGAAAATGGGAGAAATTTCAGAGAAAGGCTGCTTGAACATGGTTTTTCAGGGAAGGACAGCTTTTGTGTGTTTGATGATTTTTTTATCTAAAGCATTTAAAAATAATGTAGTAGATTTTGATAAATAAGTTAGTATATGATTGGTTTATTTGCCATCCACCCAGGTACCTTCTCAAGGCCTACAGGGTGATGGAACAGTTACACCCACTGTCTTCTTCTATCGCCGTACTGTGTAATTCTTCAACTTGCTTTGATGCTCTGGTCTGGGAGATTCTCTCCAGCCACTGTAATGGCTTGAATCTTGATGTTTTTTTAGCTGATGCGTGGACTGCAGAAAGCAGCAAAAGCAGAATAGATTGACCAAAAGGTAGAATGGTTGCTAGAAACAAGAGGAGTACTCTGTAGTTTAAAACTAAAATCATGCCAGACAGATGGATGGAGCCAGAAAAAAGCATCCTGAGTGAGGCAGCTGTGATCAAGAAAGACAAAAATGGTATGTACTCACTCCTAAGTGGATGTCAGATATAAAGCAAAAGATAACCAGACTTCAGTCCACAGCCCTAGAAAAACTAGGTAAAAAAGAGGACTCTCAGAGGGATACATGGATTTCCCTGGAAAAGGAAAATAGATGAGGGCTCCTGGATAAACCGGGGGTGGTATGGAGGTGTAGTGGGAGAGGGATGGGGGAAAGGATGGGGAGGGGAACATAAGTGATCCAGTTGGCCAAGTTGGGAATAGGATGGAGGGGGAGAGTAATAAAAGAGATATCTTGATAGAGGGGCCATTTGGGGGGTTAGGGAGAAACCTGGTGCCAGGGAAACTCCCAGGATTCCACAAGAATGACCTCAGCTAAGACTCCTAGCAGTAGTAGAGAGGGTGCCTAGCCTAGCATTCCCTGTAATCAGATTGGTGACTACTATAATTGTCAACAGAGTTCCTTTATCCAGGAACTGATGGAAGCAGATGTGAAGATCCACTAGGCTGAGCTCAGGGATTCCATTTAACAATAGGGAGAAGGAATTGTCTGAGCAAGGGTGGTGAAGATCATGACTGGAGAACCCACAGAGACAGTTGACCTGAGATAACAGAAGCTCATGGACTTTGGGATGAGAGGGAGCCTGTATGGAACAAACCAAGGCACTCTGCATGTAGATGACAGTTGTGTAGCTTGTTCTATTTGTGGTACCCCTAGCAGTGGGATGAAGATTTGCCCCTAGCATACGGGATGGCTTTTGGAACCTATCCCCATGCTTGGATGACTTGCCCAGCTTTGATTCAGGCAGAGGAGCTTGGTCCTACCTCAGCTTGATATGACATACTTTGTTGACTCCCATGGGAGGCCTTCCCCGTTTGGAATGGAATAGGAATGAATGGGGCAGAAGATAGACAGAAGGTAAGGGAGGGAACAGGAAGAGAAGAGGGAAAGGAAGCTATAGTTGGCATGTAAAATAAATGAAAAAAAATTTAAAAATATTGTGCAGGCACTAGCTACTCTCCAGGATTACAAAGTATTACTGATTAACAGTGGCTAGGCTAGTCTCACAGTCGGTATTGATGGCATAAGATAAAACATATATTGTGTTTCATTATAAATTCTTATGTTATATTTCTATTATTCACATGAGATGCAGAGGGTTAGTAGAAGTGGGGGAACATCAAAACTGGGTTGAGTATTCAGAAGCCAGTTTATGTGTGAAGGACTTGGAGAAAACTGACAAGAAGGATGTCAAAGAATTCCAAATCAGCCAATATGGAATGTATGCAGAAACATATTGAAATAAGGAAAAGGAAGTCCTGTTAGAGAAAATGAAAATAAATGTATATATCTTTTAATGTTGAACAGTAGGTCTTAGCATCCACCGCAGTTTCAGGAGGCAAGATGAAGATACTTAGAGGTTCATTTAGAAAATATAAAGGAATAAATGATGACCTTATTTATTTTATGAGAGACAACAACAGTTGTAGCTGCAGCCAGACATGACTTCTGCATAGGAAAACGCACACCAACCATAAACTAACAAACTTCTCCAAGCTCTCAGACCCTTGCTGAAGCTAATCCCAGAAACTAAAAGAAGGGGAAAAAAAAGATCAAAGGCACTGAATTCCTCATTTTAATCTCATGTGGTATACTTAGAAGAAACTAAGCCACTGCAAGGACATGTATGGGCATAATCCTGGTGAGAGTTTTAGTTCCTCAGTCTGCCACCACCACTTCCTTTACACAGAAGGAGGTGATGACCTCTGAACATGCAGGAAGTAAACACAATGGAAGGTTGCAAGGTGTAACAAGCAGGTGGACTTTGAAGAGTGATGGGAAGCTACTGGAAGACTTGAAGGAGAAGTCATCTGGATTTCAAGTTTCAAAAAAATTCTCTGATTTTAGAACAGAGGGTTGATTATAAGTAAGGATGGCATTGGGCAGGGGGATTGGAGATGTTTCCATCTTCCAGGCAAGAGGTGACAAGGATGTAGACAAGTGTGGGCATGTATGTGGTAGACAGGCTTAAAATACATCTCTGTGTTGTTAAAGAAACTAACCTACTTGAAGTTACTTAAGAAAAATCCAGTTTGTAAATCAACAGTTCTCAGGAGGAGAGGTTTAGAGTGTTCCACCTAACATTCTGGACAGGTTATAGGTAGGCACAAAAAGAAGGTGGCCTTCACAGTCAGTGTGCCTAATGCGTGTTTTTGTCTTGTTTAGACCTAGTAGGGTCAGCCTTCTGGCTTCCATGGGCATGATCTGATTTCAGCCCATGATTGGCTGTAGGTTGTGCGATATGATTGGTTGAGATCCAGCTGCTTACCATATCTTATAAAGCTAGATTAAAATTTGCATTTTCAAAAAAAACCCACAAACAAAACAAAACTGTAGTGGGCACTCACTTCAGCAGCACATAAGCTAAAACTATAAATTTACTGGGACTGGTTCCTGTGAAAAGACAGCGTGAAAATTCAAGAAGCATTTCTTATCTTTACAATTGCAGAAATTCTTAGCTGGCTAAAGTGCTGTGTGGAAGGACACTTTAAAAGAAATCCCACACTAGCTCAGAATCGAGAAATAGATGATTATTTATTTAGGGGTAAACTCACAAGTCAGAATCCTCTGCTTGAATGGAGAACAGAAACCGAATTCAGAAACCAGAAAGAGCAGCTGGAAAAGAGATCACCATATATAGTATAAAAGGGCATGCCCCAGTGGGTATGACACCACCTGCTGTAAGACTTCATACAGCACCGCAGAGAATAAGTGACAACTGCTCAGTCATATTGGGACATCCATATGACACACACATGCACACACACGAACACACACCCTCTAAGGCTCAGAGAACGTGATGGAAGAAAGTGCAGAAAGAATTTAAGAGCTGGAAGAAGTAGAGCATTGTTTTAGAACATTGATTTCCAAATATAGCATGGCTATTGTACTCTTGAACTCATAGCGTTGGGATTACCTGCCAGCATAATGAATGACTGTAGCTAATAGCAGTATTTTATATTTAGTTCATAAAAATAGATTTTACTTATTCTCAATGCAAATATATGTTGTGAAAAAAACAAAAACAAAACAAAACAAAATTTGTTTGTTTCGAATAATTTTTAGGGTAAAGTCAATTCAATTTAAAAATATATGAACAAGGTCCTGACATTGTGAATGCAGTGGTTTACCTGAATGCTCATTAAATGGTGCTTTGGGGCTGGCTCATCATAGTTTCTGAAGAGGTCTTATTCCCATTATCTTTGAAGACACCACCATTCCCAATGTTCTTCTGGTCAAGAACCACCTCTTCTGTTCCATACTGGGTACACCTCTTTCCTTTTACTCTCATTTCTCAGCACTTTAACCATAGGGGTTTCTAGTTGCAGATTCTTCTTTATTTTTCTATCATTTTAAAGTTTCTTGCTCTGTTCCTGAAGTCATTGAATGTTAACATGGAATGGAATGTTCCTCCAATGTTGAGTTGCTACTTTGGCCATAAAGTTATTACAGAGACACGAGAAAATTCCTGCTGGGAACATAGCTCAGGCCCTGGCATGTACAAACCTTAGGGATTTCAATTTCCAATACTGATAAACAAAACAAATTAAACAGAGAAGGGGTGGGAGCAAGGGAATGGAAGAGAAAGAAAGAAGGGAGGGGAGGGAGAAAGGAGGGAGGAAACTTCCTTTACTTCACAGCTTCTGAAAAACGACCTTCAAAATTTATTGAAGAGTATGAGATATAGTTTAAACACTCAGTTCACACTGTTTTGAATGTATTTCAAGGGATAATAATTCTCATCAGCCTTCATAGAGCACAGTATTTCCTTGTTAGGGAAGTAAATTATTTTTTTATCAAACTGCAATTTTGTCTTTTGAACCCACACATGTATGAAATGAGAAACAGAAATTCTAACATTTGACTCCAATGGCAAATACCATAGACAATACTGAGTTATTTACTTTAACTTTCTGAGACTTCAACGCTCAAATATATTCATAAAAGCTCTGAAATATTTTCAAAAAGAAATCATCTTTTCAATTGTGTCAAAATTAAGGAGTCTTAGGGGAAATGTTCCCTCCCTACTGCAGGCTATTTTGAATGAGACAAAAACTGATTATTATTAAATATTTTGATATTTTTCACTTGAGGGGTGTGAAGAGTTTCTCTGTACTCCCTCCTCTGGGAGATTTTGATTATTTGAAGTTTTCTTATACTAGATTAATTAACAGAAAACCATTTGCACCATAAATACCCCACTGACAGTGTACTTGAAGATAAGTGGGCTGTGTTTGCTCTGGGCTTTTCAGACTGAACATCTTAGTTGCTCTGAGGGTTCTGTATTAGTGACTCTTCTGAAATATCAGAAGACTATCACATGGATTTTTATCCATATAAATAATATAGTCATGCAAATAGATCTAAGCAAGCAATAGTCATAAACAGTGAGGTGAACTCTATCTAGTCCAGTGCTCAAGAGACTTGGAGACTGTCTTAGCTACTTTTCCTGTTGCCCAGATTAAAATGCTCTCACAGAATCAATTTAGGGAGGGTGGGTTTACTCCAACTTACAGGGCAAGGGGGAAGTGTGTCATGGGGGGAAGGCTTGGTAACAGAAAGAGTGAAGGTGTTGACTGAGTACAGTCTAAAGTCAGAAATCATAGAATGGTGAATGCTCCTGCTGAGCATGCCTTTTTCATTTCGTCAGTCTGGTACCATGGCCCATGGGAGGATGCCCCCCACATTTTAGGGTCTTATCTTTCTCAAATTAACTCATCCAAGAGACTCTCATGGAAGCAGGTGGTGGTGGCACACACCTTTAATCCCCGCACTCAGGAGGCAGAGGCAGGCGGATCTCTGAATTCGAGGCCATAATGGTCTACAAAGTGAGTGGACAGCCAAAGCTGTCACACAGAAAAACACTGTCTTGAAAACAAAAATAAAAATAAATAATAAATAAAAATAGAAAGGAAAGACAAAAGGAAAGAAAGAAATAAAGTAAGGAAGGAAGGAAGGAAGAAAAGAAAAAAGGCAGAAGAAAGCTCAGAGGCCTTGAACTTTGGCCTTCTAGAGACTGTCAAATTGGCAATCACACTAATCAGTGGTGACCCTGACTATAGAGTGTGTGCATGCTATCTTGGCACAAACTGACTCATTTCCAAACATCTGTGTTTTCCTATTTAAATTAAGAAAGTTAGTACTTGAGGGCTATATACAATAACATATGAATTTGTTGTCTTACTGTTTCCTTAGTATATTGCCCAAGTTCAGTTATCCCTTGTGCTGGAATGTAATTACAAACCCTTCCTGTCTTATGTAGGTAAAAGGATATTTGGGCTCAAGGGTGACAGAAGGTTGTGAGTGATAATGCAAAATCAACCCCAGAAAATAACAGGATTATCCACTGTCCTGTTATTTTCACCTCTGTATTGAACCCTAGAAGATACTCATATCTGACAGCACACTTTTCTCACTACGAGTCTGACTATTCCAGAAACAGTAGAGACATGAACCTAAAGAGTAGACCATTACCAACAGCAGCAGCACAACTTCCCCAAAGACTTGAGATATTTAAAACACTGCAGTTACATGTCAGACCTAATTTATTTTGGTCTTTCCTTTATGTTTTTTGTCTCCAATTTATTATACATGATTCCTTTGTTGCTAATTCTATGATACAGTATTTTGAAGTTTTAGAAAGCTTTGTTTCTAAGTTTGTATTGTTTTCAATCATTCCTTCAAAGACTCAAACCCCCATAGTTCAGAGCAACAGTACTGAATATGGGAAGAGAGTTCTACAACCAAACAGCTTCCCATTCACACTAGGTAAACATTTAAGATGGAGTTTGTGTTTACTATTAAGAACATTTATAATACCGGCTTAATTCTTTAATTATCCCAGTACATCCTGGCCTAATAACAAATCTGGGAAGCCTTATACTAGGCAAATGGAAAAAAAAAGAACAAAATCGGATACAATGTGTTTCTGTCATAATTATGCAACAGTGGTGCACTTTCAAAGGGAAAACATCAAGTGTTTTAAGTGCATAATATACACGCTGAGCAAAGTGTTGGAGAGAAGCCTTGCACTTACCTCCCTTTTAACCAACTTTAAATTCTACACCTTCCATTAGTAGCTAAATCCTCAGCCCTTTCACCCACCAATCTTCCCTTAATGCACCTGCTTCATGTCACACTCTAAAATAATAAGAGATTGTTTTTCATCTTTGGTGTTAAATTTCTCCACCACAAAGCAATTACTGACATTTTTCGCCCTCCTTAGTCTTCCTTGTATAGTTGTTTAAATTCTGAAAATCCATTTTAATACTGGAGCTTTATGTGACTACGCTTGTGCCAAACTGCTTGAGACACTGCAATACAAAAAAGAATATTTATAACTGTTCTGATGTTAGTGAACTGCCATCAATATGAGAGAAGTAGATAGAAGGAGTAGAAGGAGCTTGAGCATGTCTAGAATGACTTCCGTTAAACAATGAGCTAAAACTCCCATGAGAAGGTAAGCCTCAATCTGTTCATTCAACCAATGCATTGTGTTCAACATATTTCCACTATTATTGCTGAAAAACTACCATCTGTTTTCAGAATACCCACATACCTGGTGTTAATTCACTGTCAATAAAAGGATTAAGGAAACAAGAACAACCACTTATATTTTGTAACACAGAGAAATCAGTGCAATATTAAGGGACCCTGGGGGACAACTCAGGAGTCTGAGGCAGCTGGGGTGAACATACTCTCAGGGTACGTTATGCAAGGGAACAGAAGCCTGGGTTAAACTCCAATGCTGCCATGATTTTTCTAAGTTCTTGGGACAAAAGTCTTTGGCTGTGATGTTTGCTAATAAGAATTTGTGTCATTGACTTTCAACATCTTGATAACAAAATAAGATTTGTTGTTTAGTACAAACTGACTGGAAGGCACAGAACCTGAACTCTCTGAGCCTGCAGATATTATCTGGGCCTGCAGATGTCATGATATTTTGGCAACAACATCATTAACTGAAATATGGTAGATCTGTTATCCTTCAGCACGTCACATTCTATCTAATTTGGTTGTTAGAGGAAAGTGAGCCATCAAGTACTAACTTCATTTCCTGTCCAGCATTAGAACCTGGATCTGTTATCAGATGGTTGTGTTTCTTGTGTCTCATAACTGAGATTGTTAACTCTAATTCTGCCCCCAAGGAACACAAACTACCCTGTGAAACCCTTGAGGTTTACCTGACACCACATTTTAAGGTGCCTGGGAAATCCTGCTGGCAGGAATGTGTGCCAAAGGATATATAGCACACAAGGGACATTATTCTTCCCCCTGACCTATGCTGTAGATTTAGACAAGGTATCCTTTCTAAACTACCTTTTCTGCACCTCTTCAAGAAGACTATTAGCCAGTCTAATTAGATCATCATGTGGTAGACTAAATGCTACAACTTGAAAGCCTGTAATTTTATTTATTGGCAATAATAAGGCATATGACTGATATGTTATTATGGGAATGCAAAAGTTACAGTGATTGACATAAAACATTTCTTATAAAATGAAATATGGTCCAAAGCTAGAACATATCTATACTATGTATTTTCCAACAAAAAATAATAAATGAACTAAAAATGTAAATAAGAATGTTCAGATGGCTTTCTACATAAAAACACAGCTTTCAAGCAACTCAAGTCCCCATCAGGTAAAGGAGAAAACTGAATTAATAAGGATAGCCCTAGCTAGCAGTGAAATGGAAACTGATGAAAAACCTTAAAAAAACATACTGAGCAAAAGGCATAAGGCACAAGGGAGTAAAAATGAAGAATTTCATGGACAATGGATTCCATAAAAAAGAAAACTACTGTGGCAGCAAGTTCCCTGGTGGCCTTTGTTGGAGCTGGAGAATTAACTGCAATGGCCCAATAGTGTCATTTTTAGGGTGATAGATAATGCTTAATCTAGGGATATACACATAAAGTAAATGTTACTTTTATTGTTGTTAAGACAAGACTACATTGCATAGTCCAAGTTGGCTTTAACTGGCGATCCTCCTCCCTAAGCTCTGAGTGCCAGACCAACAGGCTTGTGCTACCATGTCCGGCTTACCATTTGCAGTTATATTATGCTTCTATAAAGTAATAAAGTTGTTTATGTGTGTCTACTAATACAGATTCTTATGCCCCACAAGAAGTATGAGAGGAAATTTAAGGAGCCAGGGAGTCATACTGAGGACTTTAAACTTCCTTTTCCCCAAAGCTGAGCAAGCAAATGTACTGCAAAGTAAAGTTCTAGAACTCATTTGCCTCTCAGCATGGGTTGGGAGGTGGGAGGCAGCTTGTGAAGCCAGGTTCACAGCATGGCTGTGTTGATGCCTGGAGAAAGTAGTATCTTGGACTCTGCTGGTAGTAAAGACAACACTCCAGTCTTCTGAGTATCTGGTCAACCTCAGTTGAGGGGCTTGCTGCAGCCATGCATCCCATCCTTCTTGGTGATCATAGCCAGACCCTGCCCCCTGGAGAGTGATGGAGACAGGAGTGTGTGTAATCTGAGAGTTTGTCTAACTGCAGCTTGCACACCTGGTTATGCGACAAATACTGCTGCTCAGAACCTGGATTAGGTCTCCTGTGTGATTAATCACATGTGTGAAATGTGCGAAAAAGAGACAAATTGCAGTAGTGCTGAAATTCACGCAGCTGGACTTTTCACAGTGCAGTTAGAATCACATTTGTGAAAGGACGTAAGAGACCCAGAGACTCACACAGATGTGAAAGAAAGGAGTGCCAAAAACATAAATGCCTCCAAGCCATTCTTTTGAGTGCTTTGAGAGTTAGGCTCAAACCACAATGATAACTGGCAATATGGTGTGTGATTCATTCACTGTTTCAGGGTACGTCATGGATTTTATGAAGCATTTTGTCTTGGTTACCTACCCTTGCCAGGTGATGAAAAGATGCAGTCCTTTTTAGGTATGGGTTAAGATTAGAGTGTGGCTAGGACATGTAAAAGTGTGGCTCGAGAGGGCCTGCATCCTGGTGTGGTTACCCAAGCTGGTGATGTTGGCACCTTGGATATTAAGGAAGGATGATGACTATTGTTCCAAGCAAACCTGGGTGGCACTAGCAGTGCAAGCTCTAGAGGAGGAACTGATAATGAAAAACAAATAAACAAAAACCAGAGGTCCATTAGGTCTAAGAATTGCAAAATTTCTTCAGGACAAGCTGGAGTGATGGCTCAGAAGCCTTTTCTGCTCCCAGGGAGGATCCAAATGAGGTTCCCAGAACCCATATTTGGTGGCTAATAACTAACTGTATCTGCAACTCCAGGGAGCCCAATGCCCTCTGTTGACTTTTACACATTCA
>JAQHUG010000123.1:5518521-5541273 GCA_028555095.1 Dicrostonyx torquatus
TGTAGGAGGGTTCTTCTCTATTTTGTGTGCTTTCATTGGTTAATAAAGAGAATGCCTGGCCTGTAAGATAGGACACAGCCCTTAGGTGGGCAGAGTAGACAGAACAGAGTTTGGGGAAGAAAGGAAGTGTGAGAGCCACCAAGAAGCAGCCAGGGTCAGACATGCTGAATGATCCCGGGTAAGATCACCACCTCATGGTGACACACAGACTTTTATAATGGGTTAGTTTTAGATGTGAGAGCTAGCCAAGAAAAAGCTAGTGATAATGGGCCAGACAGAGTTTAAATGAATACAGTTTTCTTGTGGTTATTTTGGGCATAAGCAACCGCCGTGGCCAGGAGCCAGGCGCTGGGAACAAACAGCCCCACTTCTAGGTGGCGGGACACAGCCGCCCCCCTTTTACAACATAGGATCACCTCTAGTGTGCTGCCCAGGAGAGGTGCATGCCTGTAGTCAGCAGTGGGGCCATATTTTCCTAGTGCAGGGGCAAGCTCAGCCCTGGACAGCTCAGCTGTTTCAGTATCCAGTGAGGGGCAGGGCCAGTCATCCTAGGACCAGAAGGGGGAGACTGTCTCAGCACTGCCTGGTTCCAATGACTGCTGTGCTAACATGGGCCATTGACATCACCATAGACCTCACCTGCAGCAGCACCATGGACCCCGACATGGTCCTCAGCAGCAGCCCTGGCCCAGATGACACCATGGCCCTACGTGGCAGTGCAGATCACTCAGATCAGGATATCTTTGGTGGCAGCATAGTTCTTGGGTAGCCCCATGGCCACAGGTTATGGTTCACCCTGTCCATCTATGTGGCCTTTGGTAGAAACATGGGCCATGGGCTTCAATATAAACATTGACTGTGGTTGAACCATGGGCCCAGACATGCTCCTAGGCAGCAACCCAGGCCTGGATGTCACCATGGTCTTAGATGTCAGGGCAGCATGGCTCCCGAGGTAGCATGTTCTTCAGACACCAACATGGTCCCAGGTGATCGCCTAGACTACAGGGTCCTGTACAACCCCCAGCATCAACAGGAGCAAAAGACATTTGAGAGATTACACAGATAATGTGGACTAATTTGGGCCATCTTGCCACATTAACATTAAGTGTTCCAATAAATGGGCATGTGTTTTCCACTTATGTACTTCAAGCTTTCTTTAATGTCTTTCAAGATTATCTTATAGTTTTCTATGTGCATAACTCTTATGATATTGGTTGAATTTAGTGCTGAATATTTTATGTTTTTAATACTATTGTAAATGGACTCATCTGTTACATTAATCTGTAGATTATTCATTGCTGTTAGTAGGAATACAGCTGATTTTGTACATAAATGTTGCATTTATGACATTGCCACGCTTATAAATAAAATTCTCTGCTTGATTCTTTAGGTTTTGACGAGAGTTAGGCCATGAAATTATATTAGCTGAAAGTAAAGAAAGTTTTACTTCATTCCCTCTAATCTGGATGTCCCTTTATTTCTTGCTTAACAAGGGTCTAGTCAGGGGACTAGAACGTTCACCACAATGATGAAAAGCAGTAACATGAACAGAGGGGAAAGCTTGACTTATTCTTTATAAGTCATTGTTTAAGTACATGTACCAGCATATGTCACATAGTGGGTTCCTGGGAAAATAGTGGACAATGTCAGGTCTTCTGCAGCTCGAGTTATAGGAGGTTGTGAACTTCATGTTAGTACTGGGAACCAAACTGAGTCCTCTGGAAGGGCAACAAGTGACCTTCACCTCAGCATTATCCCTCAAGCCTTGGTATATTCTTTTTCTAAGGGGAAAGACTGCAGATGAATATCCCTTCCTACATGAAAACAGCAGAAAGTCGCATCATAGTAATTCATAAAGTGAAATCTAAACCCTAGTTTTAAAGCATATCTCTGAAAATTTGCCATTTTAAATGATTGTATTTAGAGAAAGTTAAATACTTTTATAAATATAGTCAATAAGAATTTTAAATCTGGCATAGTACATCCAATTTACAATAATGTAACAATATCACACTAAAATATTTAAGACTTATATTTCTGTTGTATAAGCTACAAAAATAGTTCAGAATTACATACTACTTTCTAGTAATAAGTATTAACTTAGAAATATTTTTGTAGAAATAGAAAATTTTAACTATACGATTGCAACAAAGTCTGATTGATACCTCTTAAGATTCTTACACTTTGCTCATTAAGGTCAGAGATAATGTTTTCTCTGCCAGGTAATAACAATAATGTGTAAATAATTTTGATTCTGAATATGAATTTTATAGTTAGTAAATTAGTATCTATATTATTCCAGAAAGCATGTACATTCTTTGGTAGATTTTCAATTACAAAATAGGACCGCTTGTCCTAGAATGATGGATCAGCAGAACACTTGATGTTCTTACAAAGGACCTGAGTTTCATGGCTGGTGCCCATAGAGGCTACCCTCAACATCTTGTAATTCTAACTCTAGGGGAACTGATTCTTTTCTGTGAGAACCTCCCTCTACATAGTCAAATACACACAGACACGTGAATATAAATAAAATATTAATTAAAACAAATCTTATAAAATTCATATTGTTTGTCTCATAGCATTGCTCTAAAGCAGAGAATAAACAAAATGATTTGAAATCTAAAAGAACCAAATAGGAGTCATTGGTTTATAGCTTGTTGATATTTTGAATCACACATTAATTTTTGTAATGATCCAGGTTTACTTTGAAGAGACAGTTATTGCTATACCTAATAGTGAATTAGTGTAATAGTCATGTCTTTTAGAATAATCATTTATAAAATTAGACAGCCAAGTTGTAGGTCTAGCTATCTAGAGAAAGTCATAGCTAAAACTAATGAGTTATTAAAGTCATTGAGAAAGGAATATTCATCTTAGCATGGCAACTGATGACTGTAAACGTGTTCTGTAGCTGGGAACTTGCAGAATAGACTATATTTCTTCCACATTTGCCATTCATTCACTTCCTGCAATGCAGCAACATCACCATCAGCATTTACACAGTGGACATTTTTTCCATTATTACTCAGAAATTTTAGGAGGACAAACCTTCCATAAAATCAAGGCAACTGTGATGATGGAACCCCAGATATACAACTGATGGATTGCAGCCAAGCCATGGATTAGTTTATCGCATGCATCTATCCAGATGAGTTGATAAAAATCAACATTCATTTCCTTTTCCTTTTATCTTACTTCCTTTCTTTTCATTCTATAAAGTTCAATTAATGATAAGCTTATTTATTATTTAATTATTTTTAGCATGTGCTTTCACTCTGTAGAGATCTTGTACTTATGACAGTCCTCATGCCTCTACTTCTTAAGTTCTGGGATTATCGATGATAAAACAATTATTTTATGAATAATAGGTTAGCTGGGTTGGTGCCTGTAAGTCAGGTATTCAGGAGGCTGAGTCAGGTAGGTCATCCAGGTCAGCTGGGGCTGCATAATGAGGTCCCAGACAGCCCGGAGAATGAAACCCTGGGTGAAACATAAAACCAAACAGAGGAAAAAGGAAAGGAAGGAAGTCACAAAATTTACTCTGAGTGAAATACAATGTAAGGCATAAATTACATACCTCTGTGGCAAATACAAGAAATTTTCTTCTCAAATATATTCAACTTTCATTAATTAATCTCTGGTCAGAGCCATGCTTATTTACTATGGCTGACTGGTCAGCAGAAAGAAGACCATCTGGTTTTGAAATTATCTCCTAAATTAGGTCATGGTGGATTATTTTTTCTGAACTGTTAAATGAGAAGTAATTCCTAAAATGATACCATGATGACCACCCCCCCACACTCACACACACACATGCACATACTTTCACATACACACATAAACACAGATTGTCTATGGAAATAAGTTGTATGAAAACAAAATACAGTATTTTTAATATCCTAAAATCTTTCAAAAATTCCTATAATACTTAGAAGCAATTGTTCCCTTGAGTTATCTTGATGACTTTATCCTGGGCTTTAATTTTTTTGAAAAGCATGATACTTTTCATAGAACAGCTCCAGGCAAGTACATTCTCTTTCTGAGAGGGTGATGTTGCTGGACCAGACATACAAATGGATTCTATTGTCTGAGTTGACAAACTTTTCTTCTTCTTCTTCTTCTTCTTCTTCTTCTTCTTCTTCTTCTTCTTCTTCTTCTTCTTCTTCTTCTTCTTCTTCTTCTTCTTCTTCTTCTTCTGTCTGTNNNGTCTGTTTGCTTTTTGTTTTGTTCCACAGAGAAATGAGAAAAGCTTTTATTTGCTTTCAATAGAAATGCCCTCCACAAGGGCTGGTTTTTGGAAGCTAGTAAAAATCTCACAAAGAGAATACATACACACATATGCTATTTGTTTGCATTGGTCTTTACTGTAATGAGGTAGGAAGTCACCTGTCTAGACCAGTGTGATCTCAAGATACAATGCATAGAATCTGGACCACTGCTGCCTTCATCCCTTGGCATCTTCTATGGAGGGCCAGATGGTGAGTATGAAAATTTTCCTCTGTGAAACCACGAGGTCTGTCCAAAAGACCAGGCTGTCATGCCAAAAATAAACTGACAAGGTTACCACCTTTCTGCCTAATGTGTACTTAAACCATGTCCTCAAATACCCTAGGCCCTGTTTCTTCTAGAGCAGCCTGCATCCTGTCTCTGCCTTGTCTCCTCAACCCTGTGAATTGGCTGTTGGAACTTGGCTGTGATCTTGACTGCTTGGCAGACACCTTCCAAATACACTACTTGGCTGTGTTCTTCACCTGACACACTGAGATGTTTGACTACACACATCCAAGCCTGGAGTGCTAGTGTTCTTGGACTGACTTCCTCTTCAGGCAAAAAAAGCCTGTTAGAGAGCCAAAGAATGTCACACTCCATGGGAAGGCTTTTCCATTGCTAGGGAAACAATAACAAAGACTATGCTGCTTTTACAACAGCTCTACTGAAAGCAGAACACACCAGAAGTGCACCTTCCATAACACAAAACTCAAACTGCTTTTAGAAAACGCTCTATAAGGCAAGGCGACACAATCAAGTTACCAGCATTTACTATCTTATTTATTTATTAATAAAAGTTATTAATATATCTTTTACTATTCATAATTGGTCTTTGATTAAAATTAACAACAATATCAATAATTAAAAAAGAGTTTGTCAAACTTGGTGATGCACATTTTATACTAGGGAAACTAAGGCAAGCAAAAAGATGTTGAGTTTGAGGTCACCCTGGTCTTAAAAAACAACTAACCAGTGGTGAGGCCCATAAGCTATATGTGTCCTCAGCTCCGTTTTTGTTTCTCTTATGAAATAACACACTTAGGAAGTTGAAAAAGAACCAACAGATACTTGACTGGGCCTGCCAGAGAGGGAAGAAGGCAAGGAGCCATTGTCCCCTGGGCACCCAGGCTGGTGGGAAGAAAGCAAGACAGGCCTAGCAGGAGGAGATGCTGGGTTCTGGGGCTTCCTACTCACTGCTGTCTTCACACAGTTTCACCACCATTAAACCAATGAGCCAGCCTCCCTCCTGGCTTTGGAGTCTCTGAGACCACCATGGCCAGTAAAGTGATGATCTTTGGGAGGCAAGAAAAGAGTTCAGTTCAATATGACAAAGTAGCTGGTGTTAGTCCAAACTTTGAGACTTTTGACCCTGAGTAGTTTATTTCAGGCATATTTAAACACAGAACGATTTGGTGAAATCTTGTTCTGGTGATAATTAACTCAATCCTATTGGCATAATAATAAAGCATATATAAATCTCTTGGAGGAATGAAGAAAGCTAAATTAAGATTTGCTATGACTACAAAAATAGAAATCAAAACAAGACATAACAAAAGGTACATGGGTCTTAATGAAAATGCTGACTCTTAAGATGCAAGAGTTTTCTTGTATATTATTTTAACATTATTTTTATTAAAGGTTATTTTACTTAAACTTAGGATAAAGTCTAGATCTTCTGTCTGTATAAGATGTGCTCTAATTAAATGGTTGTTTTGCCTCCTGAAATAAAAGAAAGATATCAGCATTCCTTGCAAATTTAGGTCACACGGGAGCCTATTTCTTCCCTTTTGTGGGCATAAAAATATTTAACATTCTACAGGATGGAACAAGCCACTAGGGTTATCAGTTTCCAAAAGCTCGCATTGTCCTTAGAAATTAACTCTCAGACACAATGCTCTTATGAACACAGTTCTGCCTTAAAAAATAATTTACAGTATCAAACTAAATACAGTATATGTAAACAATTAGGTTTGAACTATTCACAGAGGAATACTTTTAAGTGAAGCCCATAGAAAGTCAGAACAGGCTGAATGGTGGTAGCACACGCCTTTAATCTCAGCACTCGGGAGGCAGAAGTACGCGGATCTTTGTGAGTTCAAGGCCAGCCTGGTATACAAGAGATAGTTCCAGGACAGGCTCCAAACCTGCAGAAAAACTCTGTTTTGTCTTGGAAAAAAAAAGAAAAAAAGGAGGAAAGAAAGAAAGAACAGTTTCACAATTTGGGAAAAATTAAAGAGGAATTATTTGTGTTTGTTTATGTTTAATAATGTTTCTTTAGTTTTTTGTTGAACTGGAGATATAATGACTATTTTGAGAAATTATAAAAAAAGAATTTTAGAGTTTGGAAGTTCAGTAACTACGTTATAGTTAATGAGGATATTTGGAAATGTAATACTAAACCTGGAATTTCATGAGATTGTGCTTCTATGGTTTCTGTAGAAAATTTTCTTTCTTCCTTGTTGGGAATATGGGCTCCATGCCACTGTTCCATGATTTTCCAGGAAGTTCTGCTTTCATCTTTCATGGAAATAGTAAATTTAGGTTTCTCCTGTTGTATTTTAATTTTTGTATTTTCTCTATTATTTTATGGGTGTTCTGACCTTTAAAAATTGTCATGGCTAACACTGTAAAGAGGCAGCAACTTTGAAGGGAGAAATTCGGTCAGGTAATTGTATAGTGACTTTTTTCTCTCCCATCCCTCAAGGTGAAAAGTAATAATAAATTGCTATTTTTAGTTTTCAATTGAAAAGACCATATGCAATTGTAGATAATGTTTCCATAAAAATAAATATTCTCTTCATCTTTGTGAAGGCCTTTCCTTATCTTGTTACTTCCTCCTCTTTATGAGTATTCTATCATTTCTCTGGTGGAATTGTCTCCCTGGAAATCCTTTTCCTTGTAGCCTGAAATTAAAGAGACCTTTAGTCTGGATGTCTCCATAATGGACTGTGGCATAAGCCCCTTGGTTACATTGTGGCTTCTATCTGATAATCAAAATGTGTTCTTCCTAGTTAATCCATGAAATTCTAGCACTGTAGTAGAAAATGTGAGTAATCTCTACAGATACTAAAATGCCTATCACCAGATGGGATCATGTTCTAAATTATATGCATACTGAGTATTTCATCAGGCACTGTCAAATATGAGAACTTGCTATTTTCTTCACTGTCATGTTCTGCCCAATAGAATTCTAGACCAATTATATATATATATATATATATATATATATATATATATATATATGTAACTTGGCATGATGACCTTCTAACTTCTCTATATATCCTCTACAGATCAGAAATATAAATACGCAAGAGCTCATTCATTTTGTGTTCAGTTTCAATCAGCAAATACCAACTTCATTGCACCCTGTGCTGTAATTCTTGACAGATATATAGCTACAGTAGAAGTTAAGGACACAAGATCCTTTCTAATTTCTTCCCTAGAGTGGTATTGAGATCCTTCTGTCCATGTGCAGCTTTCGTTGGTTAATGAATAAAGAAACTGCCCTGGTCGAACTTACATAGCGAGATAAGACAGAACTGAATTCTGGGAGAAAGAAAGCAGAGTCAGGGAGACACCATGGATTTGCTGCCAGAGTAAGACATACTGTCGAAACTTAGCCGGTAAGCCACTGCCATGTGGCAATACACAGATTAATAAAAATGGGTTAAACTAAGATGTAAGAGTTTAGCTAATAAGAAGCTAGAGCTAATAGGCCAAGCATTGATTTAAATAACATAGTTTCTGTGTGGTTATTCTGGGGCAGCTGGAACGAACAAGCAGCCCTTCCTACAACACTAGAGCACTTGGCTAGAGGGAAAAGGCTCTTGCTGTATGTTCTAAGTAGATGACTACCTTGGCCACTAACTGCAAAATCAAACCTTGACTGCTTGCGAGATATGGAATCAAGGCTTTCAATATATAGGCTTACTATCATATACAGTACTTATATATTTTTTAACCTTTGAAAGCTTTGGAAACATGAGAAACATATACTGATTTTTTTTTTCTTTTGTGCTACTAAGGGAAAGATATTATCTAAGAGGCTTAAAAAGATATCTTTCTAATCACATGTCGTCTGTGGTGATGTAGTAGTTTGATACAAATGGCCCCCAAAGGGAGTGGCCTATTGTATTATAATAATATAATATGTTAGGAGGTATGGCCTTGTTACAGGAAGTGTGGCACTGTGGGGTTAGGCTTTGCAGTGTCCGATGCTCATGCCACTCCTAGTGTCACACTCTACATCCTGTTGCCTGTATAAAACATATAGCAGCTCCTTCTCCAGCACCATGTCTGGTCCCACCATTAAGGTAATTAACTGAACCTTTGGCCAGTCCTAATTAATTTTTCCCCTTATAAGAGTTTCTGTGGTCATAGTGTCTCTTCACAGCAATAGAAACCCTAACTGAGACAGGTAGCTTGAGTGAAAATGGCCCCCATAGGTTCATAAGGAATGACACTATCAGGAGATATGGCCTTCTTGGAGGAAGTATATCACTGGGCATGAGCTTTGAGGTTTCAGGTTCCCAAGCCTGGTCCATTCTCATTCTCTTCTGCCTGCCAATCTGGATATAGAGCTCTCAACTGTCTCTGCAGCACCATGTCTGCCTGAGTGATGCTATGCGTCCAGCCATGATAATAATGAGCTGAACCTCTTAACTGAAATCCAGCCCCAAGTAAATGTTTTCTTTTTTAAGAGTTGCTGTGGTCATAGTGTCTCTTCATAGTAATAAAACTTTAAGACTCCATTCAGCCGCTTAAACTAGCTTTGTAACACACCATCTTTGTTTGTTTTTCCTCTTTTTCTTTCCCTTAATAGTTTGCAGAAATATCATTGTCTGACAAGATGCACACATTTAGCTTGGTGCTTATTAGCTCGGTGTACAGTGACTGGATCTACCCAGATAGACTGAGCCTGACTAATGATTGATTTACATTGCTTTAAATTACATTCAGAGAGGATGAAACAACTGAATTTATAAGGACACCTCTAAGAGGAAAAAAAAAGAATTTTCTTAGAAACACAAACTCTAATTTGATATGAGGCCACTTCCTGTTTTTTTTTTAAGGGTTGGTCTTACTGTTGAATGGAAGATCAATTGGGATTGGGCTCTGCATCAAAGATCTGAATGTGTCTTCTTATATCCTTGATTATAACAATTATTTTGACAGCTGCCTCTCAGGTAGAAATATACATAATATGCTTGGGACCATTATACACACATGCTTGTGTACATATGCATTTGCAGAAACATTCATACAGCTAGTATTTGTTATTGCTATTTCTTATTCTTTTTAAATATTTATTTTGATTTTTATGTGTGTATATATATAGATGTGTGCATATGTGTGCACACAATATATGTATGCATTTGTATATTATGTATATATATACATACACACAAATACACACACACACACACACATATATATATATACATACATACACACATATACATACATGCATACATCAGGGGGATTGACACAGAGTCCAGAGGAGGTATTGGACCCTGCATCTGGAGTTATAGGCAGCCTGATATGTGTGCTTGGAACTGAACTTTTTCCTCTAGAAGAGCAGTAAGTGCTCTTAACTCTTGAACCATCTTCTCCAGTCCCATTTTTGTTTGTTTGTATTTTTCTTACTTTTCTAAAATGGCTTTCATGGGTGTTTGACTTGTCCCAGCTTTCTTGGGACACACAGAGAGAGTCCCATGTCCCTGAACTTCTTCAGTCACAGGAAAAGAGAGATGCTAAACCACTTGATTCTTAATTTTCTTAAGTGTGTGACTTGCTGTTTAAGTGATATTTAACTTCACAGCTGACACCAATAATTCTGAGCCAGAAACTGACTGGCGGTTATATCCATGGCGGTTTTGAAGTATGCATCTCACAGCTGCAGTAATTCTTGGTGATTTGTTAGAAATGCAAACATTCAGGCTCCCATCAGTCCATACTGAATCAGAGACTGGACAGTGGAATTCGAAACCTCTCTTTCTAAAATGTTCCCGTGATTATGAGGCCAAGGGAAGTTCCAGGATTATGAATTTTCAGGAGCACCATTATGCTTGATTCTTGAATGTTTCTAACACTGTGCCTGTTTCAGTGAGATACTGTGGAAACCAATTAAGTAAAGAATGATAGTGTTTTCCAAGTATCTGGAGAAAATGAATGAAGGTAGGAATTGTGTTCAGGAGGCCACAGGTGTGCTGTTGTATCCTGTTGCTCATTATTTGGTCTAGCCCTTGACAAAGATAGAAATGCATCCTTAGAAAGGCTGAGAAAGGCAAACATCATACATATGATGACATCATCACTTATCTAGCAGATTCAGGTCTAGCTGTGGTATATTAAAACAGGAAGCATGTGAATAGCATCATCGTTAACTCTAAGAAGCTGTGCTTCTGATGTGATGAAGTCCTATATGTCCTTGTTTTTCTATCATCAACCCAGAGGATGCCGGAGAATTAAGAGAGGCTAGGAAGATGCATGAAGGCTTTCACCCTAGGCACTATTCCTTCTGATTCCAAAGAAAGGAGAGAGAAAAAATTATCTGTAATACAGCAAATGTCATGGGGCATCCCTGGGATGAACTAGAAACCCAGAGCAATGGAAATGGCCAGGAATCTATGAGGGTGACCCCAGGTAAGAGACTTAGTAATGGAAGATCCTGAGCCTGAACCATCTGTCTCCTGTAACCATGCAAGACTTCCAGGGGAGGGATTAGGACACCAATCCAGCCACATTTTGTCCTGTCTACAAGATGTGCTGGGGTAAAGTAAAGATGGCACAGAAATTGCAGGACTGACCAACTAGTGAGTGGCCCATCTATAGGCCTATTCCCTGAGAGGGAGATCCCTGCTGAAGGTCAGGGCCCAGAGCCTGAATATCCCAGAGACCTGGGATAGAACAAACATGACAGGTAAAGAAAAAAACCAACCAATGAAATGACTCCTAATGATATTCTTCAATACTCATAGATTAGTGCCTAGCCTAAGTGTCATCACAGAGGCTGCATCCAGCAACTGATGGAAAGAGATGCAGAGACCCCCAGCCAAACAAGAGTTAGAGCTCGGGGAAACCTGCTGAAGAGAGGGAGGAAGGATTGTAGGAGCCAGAGGGGTCAAGGACATCACAAGAAAACTCTCAGAATCAAGTAACCTGGCTCCCAAGGCTCCCACAGTCTGTACCAACATCCAGGGAACCTGCATGGGACTGACCTTAGCCCTCTGCATAAATGCTAGAGTTGTGTAACTTGGTCTTTGTGTGGGGCTCCTAGTGGTGACAGCAAGGGCTGTCTCTGACTCTGTTGCCTGATTTTGGGACCCTTTCCTCCTACTGAATTGGCTTATCTAACCTTAGTGAAGGGGGGGGTATCTGGTCTCACTGCAGCTTGATCTACCACTGATATCCATGGGATGCCTGCCTGTATCTGAGGGGAAGAAGAGGATGAAGAATAGATGGGGACTGTGGGGGAGAGAAGGGGAACACTGGGAAGAGGCAAATAGGGGAAACTTTGATTAGAATATGAAAACAATTTTTTTTAAAAAAAAGGAAAAAAAATTTAAAAAGTAGTAAATGTCATAATAGTTTCTAGTAAGCATATTTGTCCTTGTATTCTGAAAGGAGCCTCAATAAAGCCCCATGACTGTACCTTAACTGTGGTGACCATGAGCAGCTCTGCGTACTAGAGTGCCTTCCAACACTAGCAGTGTGTGGCCCAGAACATACAGCCTGTGGCCAACTCAGAATTTTGGCGCATATGTTAATAGAGGCATTATCATTTATGATTTAGAATATTTACATGTAACTTACATTTGGGGCTTAAAACAAAACATCAGGCGAAGCTGTGCATACCCTTAAAATGCACAGTTGGCTTACTTCCCTCATTTTTCAACTCAGCTTCTTCCATTGACTTTTTTTGGCTGCTGTCGTGTGGAAGGGACATTTCCCTAGACAGTGAAATGTCTGGGTGAAATCCCAGTTCAAATTAGTGTGATCCTGTGAAATACCAAGGATATTTCAAAGTTGTCCAGTGTGAAGATGCAAAATAGATCTCAGCTGTGCTTGGCCAGTGACTGGACTCTCCTAACTTCCCTGAGAGATGCTGGGCAGGTTCTAATGAGACCTGTTTCTTAGAAACTTGTGAGAGCTACAGCCTCTCCCCTCTGCCTGGTTCAAATCTCCTTCACTCTCTCTACTTCTCAAAAACCCCACTATTAGCTGCCTGGCCCCAGCCTCTTTTATTCTATTTTTTTTTAATTTGGAGACAATGTCCCACTACCTAGTATAAGGTGACTTGAAAGTCATAATCCCCTTGCTTAATTCTCCCTTGCCTAATTCTGTTTAGTGCATTTTTATTTATTTCTTGAGAAATTCATACATGGTCACGTCTACCTTTTCTCTCCCATTCTAAACTCCTGCCACATTTCCCTCCCAAATTCATGGGTGTTTTGTTTTGTCTTTAATAACATTGGGTCCAATTATTCTGGCCATGTACACATCACTGGAATATGGTCAACCTATTAGGGGACACATATTAAAAAAAAAACTGACTCTGCTTCCCCAGAAGCCATAGATTGCCAATAGCTCTCCAGTGGGGATTATTGTTCTAGTTATGAAACATCCTCTCTCTCTCACACATACATACATTCTATTTTTCTCTATAGTGTCCCATATATCTAACTAGGCAGCCTTAACACTTTCTAAATAAAAAGAATGATTTTGAACTTCTGATCTTCCTGTCCCACTTTCCCGGTATTGAGATTATAGCTGTGTCCCATTGGGGGCCACTTTAAAGCAGTGCTGGGATGAACCTAGAGCTTTCTTCAACTTGTAATTCATTTTGTCAGCATATTCAAGAGTTTCAGTATTTGTCTGAAGCCCACTCCACAAAGTATCAGCAACCTGTTTGGATGGCAGAGCCTAACACTGACAGTAGCATTAATGAATATTTGCTGTGGGGCCCTGGCAGAAAGAGAGCGCTGCAATACAGGCTCATACAATTTTTCTTCTGCCTGAACCGCACCCATTATTTTCAGCTTCCTGTCACATATATTGTTAGTAGAGACACTGGCTGAACAGTGCAAAGAAATTTGAACAGCCTTTGGGGAACACTGGGAAGAGTGAATCATTACCCCCGCATTCTCTGTATTTTGTGGTGGTAAAGAAACCATGATTTCTTGACTGTGATTTTTTTTATTAAATTTTATTCATTTTACATACCAACCACAGTTTCACTCTCCTCAACACCCCCAAGCCATACTGTCTTCCACTCCTCAGAGAGGGTAAAGCTTCCCATGGGGAGTCAACAAAACTTGGCACATTTAGTTGAGACAGGCCCGAGACTCTCCCCACTACACCGAAGCTGAGCAGGGCATCATAGGGAATGAGCCCGCCTCCAAATCAGCTCATGTACCAGGGATAGATCCTGGTCCCACTGCTTGGGGTCCCACAGAGTCCAGGCTACACAGCTGTCGCCTACATGCAGAGGGCCTAGTTTGGTCCCTTGCAGGCTCCCCAGCTATAGAGTCAGTAAGCTGATTCTTACCTGTGTGATTTGACAGATATAACTTTTCCTCTTTCCCTCTTAGTCTGATTGGGTTTGAGCAGTGCATAAAAACACAATTAGACAGTCACAATTAACTTAGAATATGGCTACTTGCATTTCAAATCAAAGGTTTGAGATGTTATCTTTTAGATTTCAAGGTGAATCATGACTTACTCAAAATCTTTTGCAATACACAATTTTGTCAATAAAGAAACAAATGTCGGCTCAGTGCCACTGAAGCAGTCTGAATTCAGACCATTGTGCTACCTGCTACTGATCTGTCAATTGGAAATTCCAACAGTTTTAAAGGCCTCAGTTGCTTTGAGAAGCTGGGTACAAGAATGATATGCATCTTTTAGGCTTTTATGAGATGGATTAGTTAGTCCCTACAAAGGCATTGAAAAGTGCCTCACCATGCTCAATTGTGTTCTTTCTTTCACTTCTTTCCATAAGTATTTATCAAGTGCCTGGCTTGTGCAAACTAGAAGTGCAGAAATGAGCAGAGCAGGTGACAGGCTAGGTTTGTGAGAGCTTAGTGTTTTAAGTTTTGAGTGTGTCCCTTCCACCACTAAGCACATGACCTATATTTAACGACCTTGCTACCCACAGTGTCTTAACACTGAAGTTAGCTGCTTAAGATGAAATGTTGGTGAAATGGAGTTTGAAGACATGAGTCATTCTAGAGTACAATGACATGCTCAAATTTGGAATTAGGATATGAAATACCAAGTCTGAGTTTCCACTCGAGAGCACAGCTTGACCGCAGAAAATGCCCTGAAGTTAACTTGTCTCCAAACTGAGAACTGGGTTCTATAGCTCTGGATGTGCCTCTGATCGTACTGCACTTTTGTTGGCAAGTCCTCTTCCTTGCATTTAATAGACTTGAATTTTAAATCCAGATTTAGAGATAGATGTAAGAAAATAGCACTAACCCTCCAGGCTCTTTACCAAATTCCCCTTATCAGTGTTTCACAGTGCTGTGATTTGTTCCTTAAAACTAATGAACTCACATTGATGAGCAATTTCCTAAAGCCTCTGCCTCATTCTGACTTATGGAGTGCTGGGTGTGGGAGAGAGGTTGTTTGTTTGAATCACTACTGTATCCTGTCACTCAGTCATCATGTCTCCTTGAGCATCCTGCACTGATACAATTTCTAAGACATCCTCTGCCATTACAAGCTTGATAGTATAGAAGATCACTGATTAGGAAGTAAATGGGGTGCCTCAGACTTTTAGTTTATTTTCTGAGACTCGACAGGGATTGTGGATTTCAAGGGTATAGGACCTCAGGTGAATCTCACCACTTGGTGTGCTGGGGAACTGTTCTGTCTTGAATAATGTTCTCTCCGTTTTATTACATTGTGTGTGTGTGTGTGTGTGTGTGTGTGTCCCTGTCGTTCTGCCCATTTGTCTGCATGTCTTTCTTCCTGTATGTGTGATGTCATGGCACACATATATAGGTCAGAGGACAACCAGAGAGATGTAGTTCTGTCCTTAAACTGTATGGGACACGGGGATTTAAAATGGGTTCTAAGTCTTTGTGAGACATGCCTTTACTCAGTGAGCTATCACCAGACCGGAACATTCTATTAATGGATAAATAAGAATTATGTATAATTGGTGATTTAATGAAAAACTCCTCTGCTGATTTTATTACCAAATATAGACTAGTTGATTTTTTCTGAATGCAGTCTAATTTTAGGTTAATTTATTGATTTGAGTAAATGTCCCATTATTGGAGACAAAACAAAGACAAGAGAAAACATGTGTCTTTTTATAAATAAATAAGGGTCTTCCCTTATGAACGCAAGATCTATATATTAAATTTAAAATTAGAAAAATATAGTTTTTGTCTGTATCAATTATTTTGTAGCTTACAAAACAACAAACACATTCTCAACTATGTGGTCAAAAAGGGTTGGAAGTTAAGAATTTAGTGATGAATTCCCAGATACTGTTTCAAGTGAGGAGCATGTGAAGGCTTTTCTAAGTCCTAAGCACAGAGCCTGGCACCTGTCACCTTACAGTGTTTTTGGAATATGTAGTTGGAGGTTTCCATCCCACCTTGTCCTGCAACCAGTCAGTTCCAAAGAAACACACATATTAATAATAAACTGTTTGGGCGATTACGTCAGGCTTTTTACTAGCTAGCTCTTATATGACTTAAATTAATCCATAAGTCTTATGTATGTTTAGCCACGTGGCTTGGTACCTTTTCTCAGTGCAGCATGTTCATCTTGCTTCCTCTGTGTCTAGGTGGCAACTGCAGACCGAACCTTTCCTCTTCCTGAATTCTCCTACTCTGGTTGCCCTGCCTATACTTCCTGCCTGGCTATTGGCCAATTAGCATTTTATTAAACCAATATGATTGGCAAATCTTTACAAGGTACAAGAACATTATTCCACAGCAGGAATAAATGAGCATTGCTCTCTAGATTCAGAAGAACAAACTAGTACAGTTATTGGGGGGATTGGAAGAGCCATGACTGCATTTTTTAAAATTACAAATCTCCATGTAAATAAGAACATTGTTTTAGGATTAATATGATCTATGTTATGTCCCCTTTTTAGATCAATATATAAAAAGAAATATACTGGCCATAGGAAGTGCTCTTAGAAGGAGGATATTAGCAGGGACATCTTTCCCATGGTCATTCTATGCCCACACCAATGCACTTTGACTTCACTGTACTGACACACTGGGTTTAAAGTATGGTATTTATAGTTCTCACTCTCCATAGAGCTGAATGCAAAACAAATTCAGTGATTGTAGCTCACAACTGCTTGTGATCTTACCATGGACAATCACAGTCATGGCAAAGACTGCCATTAACGTCTCCCTCTTTTACTAAATTTTCAATTTATACATTTCAGGAAGTATTTTACCCTGCTTCACTCTGTCCTACTGTGAGACCCTGTATCATTTCCTTAAATTCTGGAGATATCTGGTATCTGTAGCTCAAGAAAAGGCAAAATGAAATGGTTTAAGAAGTACATAAAATTCATTTTATAATATAAACCCTTGGTAAACTCGATACTGGTAATAATTTTAGAGACAAGTGTTTTGACTCGTTATTGTTTGTTAGTGACATTGAACAGTTATAGAGCTATCTGAAAGCTATTGTTGTTTTTGCTACTTCTAGACTCTTAGAGACATTTTGGAGCTATTATCTGGTTTTCAAAAATGAGAATTTATTGGGATAGTGAAAGTTAATCAGAAGATGGACATCTTGGGACTGGAGAGATGTTCAGTGGGTCAGGACAATTTCTGTAAACTGATTTCTCCTCATCCATGTCTGAAAGTTCACAACCACTTGCAATTCCAGCTCCAGGGAGTCCAGTCCCCTAGTCTGGCCTCCACAGATGTATGCGTACATGTGGGGCACCTGCGTACACACACACACACACACACACACACACACACACCATGTATACACATAAATACAAATTAGAAGAAGAAAGAAAGAATGCCTACCTGTATTCAGAAGCAAAAGTTAGAATCATTTTGTTTTTCATTGCCCATGAGGTACTAATTCACAGATGACACTTTAAAAATATGTAACTAATTGGGGAATAGTTTCCCTTCTACTGGAAGAGACGCATTGCAAAGGATGTCAGTGTCAGTTGAAGGAAACTAGATCCAGATGCATCTTTTTATATAACAGCCCTAAGAAAAGCCCATTTTTCATCTGGTAACTGACAAACAGCCGCCTCAGTCCATAGCCCTACACCTAAGTAAATACACGACAATATAAGCTACAGAGGACTGAAGTACAGTCCAGTCGGTTACCTGCGGTGCAAGCATGAGACCTGAGTTTGACACCCAGAATGTACCTACAATAGCTGAGAATGGTGGTACACATTTGTAGTTGCACTGGTGTAGAAGCAGAGATGAGCAGGTCACTGGGGTTTCTTGTCCAGCCAATCTTATTTACTTGACAAGCTTCAGATCAGTGAAAACCTGTCTCCAAAAACAAGGGTGGTGGCACCTAAGGAACAACACCTGTCATCCTGGTGTGTATGCAGGTATGAATGGCACACACACACACACACACACACACACACACACACACACACACACACCAATGAAAACCTGTCTTGAAAAACAAGGGTGAAAGCACTTAAAGAACAACACCTATCATCCTGGTGTGTATGCAGGTATGCATGACACACCCATACACATATGCACACACACATCATATATATTTACCCATAGCATACATCATTACAAACAGATCACTGTCCCTTATACCCACTGACAAATGCACTTATCTTCAGACTTTTCATTATGGCATGAAACAGTGACCATGGAAATCTGTGGAATGACATGTGGAAGAGCAAACTAAGAGCAGCTGGAGAGTAGGCTGAGAGTATTAGGAAGGCTAAAAGGTTAAGCATCAGCTGAGAGGCAGAAGAAATATGAGCTTAGATAGTACCAAAGAACAGATTTTATTTGTAAACGATCATTGGGTATGATGAATGTTACTGATATGCTGATTGGCATACATTCAGGGAATTTAGTGTGTCTTTGAGGGAAGTTCGGGTGAGGTGGTTGCACTTTGAAGGTCGATCTCTCGAGATTTAGTATCAGATCTTGGAGACAGAAAGTTGTTGGGTTACAATGCATCAAGACTTTTATGGTCGTCAACCTCTTGAAATACTAACGTGGTATGACAAGCCGGGGATGCCTTGAGAGTAGTGTCTTTGATTGACTACACCTGCCATGAACATCCTGCACACATGCTGAAACAGAGCAAGCCTTTAATAAATATTCAGACTGGAATTTCACTTATTTTTATATCAGTGATTTTGGTACTGGGTACTGAACTGGAATTCTTTATGAATACAGCCATGATTTCATGGAGCTGCTGAACTGAACACAACAATTGTGACACTAACATCCTGTAAACTTTTTCCTGAGTGTGTACCAAAGGATCTATACTATTATTTAAATAAAGAAATGCATGTATTAGGAAGATAGGAAGACAGGAACTAAGAAAAAGGAAAGCAATGAAGAGGATTCATCCTATATCTTTATCTTAAAAGCTATTGGCATTGAAATGTGTATATAAAGAAGGAAACATACTAGCACATTCCCTCCAGGGAGGCAGTGGGTTCAGAAAAATTTGTGTTATGCCTATTCTGGGGCAAGAGGATAGTTTTAAACTACTTGTGTATGTTTTGAGGCATCATCTAACAAATTTTAATTGTGATCATTTGTGATGGATGTCAGGATTAAGTCACAGGTGTCAAACCATTCTGGCTACATACTGTTATCATTTTTAGCAGATTATTACATTAGTGATGTGTTTCTGAGCAGGGAGAGATGCTGCCATGATTTCCTAACTCTTTCTCCTATTCTGTCTCAAATACAGACAGTACCACAGGGACAACAGTGACATCACCGACAAATGTGGAAATGCGCAAGAGCAATGCCGTAACAACCGAGATCTCTAAACCGGAAAAAAGTCCTACAGCGGTGGCGGCCACTGGCAACAGCTCAAGCCCCTCCACAGAGACGGAGGAAGAAAAGGCAAAGAGGCTGCTTTACTGTTCCCTATGCAAGGTGGCTGTGAACTCTGCCTCGCAGCTGGAGGCTCACAACAGCGGTGAGACGCAGGCCCTTCCTTTTTATCTCAACTGCTCTGCAATTATCTTCCTCTGAACAGATTAGCTCGTTTGCAGCAGTGGAACCAGCGGTAACAGAAAACTTGCAATTATTCATGGAATCCACCAGCCAGTAAAACATAAAAGCGACAGGCTTTACATGGGGACAAAGGAAGGTTTCCATGGCTTGAGGTCAAGGGTATGTGGGCTGGTGTGTGTGTGTGTGTGTGTGTGTGTGTGTGTAAAGCATCAAGAAACAAAGTAAAATGTCATTTCAGAATATGCTTAGTATTTATGTACTTTCTATCATTGTTTCTCTATTACTATACACTTGCTTCCACATGAAGCCTCTATTCCAGTGGTTCTTAATCTTCCTAATACTGTGACCCTTTACTACAGTTCCTCATGTGGTGACCCCCCAGCCATAAAATTATTTTGTTGTTCCTTCATAACTGTAATTTTGCTACTGTTATGAATCATAATGTAAATATCAAATATGTGGGATCTTGGATATGTGTCCCTCAAATGGGGCCAAACCCACAGGTTGAGAACCCTTGCAACACAACCCAGTTGCTGCTGCCCAGGCACGGTTCTTATCATGTTTTCTGCAGTTAATATCAATGTCTGAGCCAAATCAGTGTGATGTGTGCAAGTCTACTTCAGAGATTTTACTAACACAACAGGGAGGCATTATTAATTTGACTGGGCACAGAGAAGATCATGGGGCAAACTGGCAGAACAACGATTCAAGCCTTTTTCTCCTACTTAAGCATTTTTAGTGAGTTATTTTATCTTTTCAAACTTTTTATAACAGAAAGAAGCAAACTTGAATATGAAGGATCAGGATACAACTGGCCTTCCAGTTATGGTCCCATCAAGTTGGTCTCTTTTTGCTTGCATATGTGAGATATTTACATACATGGTAACATATACATATATGTATATATGTGTGACAATATACGCTTATGATTCTTTTTATTTGTGCATACATACTTAAAAACATGAGCTTTTCTCTAAAACCTTAGTTGATTGCCAAGATCAACCTTACCCTAAAATTCTGGCTTACCCTAAAATGACAAGCCAGGCTCTGTCAATGAATATAGTAGATGGCATCATTGTGGTTCATGCCTTGGTTTTACGTTACTGATGGAAGTGTCACCACTAAGCAGTAGCAGTGCTACACAGGTGAAGCTGAAGTTTAGACCCCATGCTCTGAGAAGTGATTGCAAATGGAGCGTGAGTCCCTCAGCTGCCGTCAGCAGAGTTCATGAGATAAATACACAGAAAAGCTTTCTGCCCCAAGTCAGCATCCACAACATGCAGGTCCACCTTGATTTGCAGACATCAAGAGTTAGTGAACAGCATCAGGACCCACCTGCTCCTCAAACATGTGAACATTCTGTGCAATGACAGTAAAAAAATACAAGCCAACCATGCCTGTGTGGTTTGAAATTATAAATTTATAAGATTTGGGGGCACCCTGAATTTTTCTAAGAATTCTCTGATTTAGGAGCAAAGGAATTGTGTTTCATTGAATCACATGAGGTTATTATTTTTGTGTTCCAATTGTGTGGTCCTCATTTCCACTTTATGTGTCAAAATGTCCCAAGAAGGAATACATGTGTATTTATCCAGGCACAATACCTAGGGATTCCAAGATCTTAACTTGGGGCCTGGACAGGTATCACCTTGGGAGGAGACAGAGAAAGAACCCTTGGTATCTTCTGAGAAACTGGAAGATGGCTGGAGGAATCTCATTTGAGTTTTAGCAGGACTTGTTCTTCACGTCCCTTTATAGGACTGTTCTCTTGGGAAGAGCAGCCCGTGATGACCACTGTAGGTACTCCTCTTCCTTTTATTTTCCTTCCTGAATCAGAGAGATGTCTCTATTTAGAAAGTTCCATCAGACACCCTGGCTCATTTAGAACTTGTTCTGCACTTGGACTGTAAGGCCGTCTAGTGCTTCAGGACTAGAAGTGGCAAAGGAAGAAGATAAAAATAGCCAATGACTTTTGCTCCCTCCCCAGCACATACTGTATTTGATCTCTGACTTGCTCTATTCTTGTTAACTACAACAGTGCCAAGAGGTCAGAGTCTGGACTTCAGCCTCTGTGCATCTAAGTGATGTAGTGGTGCCCATATCCATACTCCAGCTGCACGGTCACACACGAGAGCTTTTGGGTCTTTTGTGTGCAGTCTTCTGCAGGGAAATTTAGGGAGTGGATGTAATAAAGAGAGCCCACATATGCAGCACACTTGTGCCAGGAATGGACAATTAATGTAGAGTTAAAGGAATCTGCACAAATTGTTGCAGGGCATTTTAATTTGACTTCCTAGAGAAGCAGATCCTGAGGCAGAGATATGAATGCAAATAGATATTTAGGGAGCAGAAGGGTCAAAGCTAGGGGACTAGGGAAAAGAAAGGATGAAGGGAAAGCAGACAGCACAAGCTGCTTCACTTAGCTGGTTTGCAATGAGGGCTGCATGAGTCAAAAGGCAAAACTGTTAAGATTTGGGGCCTGGAAAGCTGGGCTCAGATGGCTCAGTTATTGAGAGTGCTTGTTGCTCTGGCATTGGAGCAGAATCTAGTGTGTAGTACACCTGGCTAAACTTCAAGCTTCAGGGGATCCAATGGCCTCTTCTGGCCTCTGAGTTACTCACATGTACATATACGCATGAGAACATGCACACACACGATAGAATAAAACAAATAGGTCTTTAGCTTTCTAGTTATTTTTTGACAAAATAAAATATAGTAACATAAAACAAAATCAGTAAAATACCAGATAAGGCAACCGAACAGAAGGAAGAGAGCCTCATGAGCAGGCACAAGAATCAGAGGCTGACTTCTTCACATGCTCAAGGAGTTCCATTAGAATTACTAAGCTGAAAGTTATAGTACATATGCAGAGGTCCTGGTACAGAGCCACGTAGGTGGTGTGCTTGCTGCTCCAGTCTCTACGAGTTCTCATGAGCCCTGCTGAGTTGATTCTGAGGGCCTTGTTCCCCTAGTGTCCTCCATCCCCTCTGGTTCTTACCATCTTGCTGCCTCCTCTTCAGTGGGAATCCCCAAGCTCTGAAGGAAGGCATTTGATGGAGACATTCCATTTAAAGCTTTGTGTTTAAAGGATTCTCTCTCTGTGTGTTGCCTGGCTGTGGGTCTCTGTTCTCATCTGCTGCAAGACGAAGCTTCTTTGATGATAACTGAATACGGCACTGATCTATGAGTACAACAAAATATCACTTTTATTGATGCTTTTCTCCTATTTTTAGATCAGTAGTTTTTGGATTTACCCTAGGTCTCTGGGCTATCTAGTCTCTGG
>JAQHUG010000123.1:5554947-5570976 GCA_028555095.1 Dicrostonyx torquatus
TTTTCCTCTAACAGAGGCAATCCAATGCCAATAACTCCTCAGCTAAGACTTTGCACCTGCCTCCACTCCTCCATCCTGGAATTTTGTTTACCTGACCTTTCATAGGCCTTGTGCTTGCTGCCAGTCTCTGTGAGTTTGTATGTACATGTGCCCTGGTGTGACTGGAAGACACTCTCTCCTTGGGTTTGTTCGTTGCCTCTGGCTCTTGCAATCTTTCCATTCCCTCTTTCTCGAAGATCCCTGGGCCTTGATAAACATCCCCTTTAGGGCTGAGCAATCAAGGGTAGGTCACATGGCCAGCAGTAGATGACCAACAGAAAAGAAAGTCAATGGCATCTTTGGGTTTCCTCGTCTTACAATTTCATGATAGGGATCTTTTTTAATAAAACATTTTTTTTTGGTTAACTTCAGTTTTAATTTATATCTATCTATCTTACAGGTCCTTTGTGTGTGTATATATTATGTGTATATATTTATATACGTGTGTATATACACACGCACATACACACATGCATATATTATGGGTTTCAGTTTGTGTCTTTGTAAGATTCCTGAGTGTGCAAAAGAGTGGATCTCTGCATCTATATCTGTTTCTTGTGTCTTTTCTTGGACTCTTTCTATTCTGTTTGTACTGTCCTATTCTGATGTGTTAGTTTTTGGAATTAATTTTTAAAAAAGATACATGCATTAATCATAAATAAACTCAAATAGATATAAAGTACTGGTATATAAAAACCATTTTCCACATTTTGATAAATTTGAGTTGGTAGAACTGTTTGGTTTCTTTTAAAAAGATGTTCCACGATTTTCTAAGAAATTATTTACAAGTTATTAATAAGGCTTTTAGTTTCCCATCACCTTCACCTTTCCTCTCTACTAACATCCAACTTGCAAATCAGACAAAGAAAGAAAGTCATAAGTCTGGGGTAGAGAGCTACAGGAGGGTACTTTCCTGGTGTGTGTGAGGCTATGGGTTCAGTCCTCAGCACCAGAGAAGAAGGAAGAGTAAGAGGAAGAAGGGAGGATTTGGAAGAGGAGAAGTTAAAGAAAAATAGGAAGAAGAAGAGATAAAAGAATTGCAAGAAAAAGAAAAGGAGAAGGAGGAGGATAAAGAGAAAGAAGCTCCAAGGAATACAGAGAATGATGAAGAAGACAATTTCCTTCTTCCCATTTTGGAACAATATTTAGCATCTCAAACTAAATACCAAACACATACAAGGGCTTCTGAAAACCTTATGGCATATTGAGTTTAAAGTTGTGGTTTCTTCTTTCAGAAGGCATTGTCAGTGTCAGTCTTACAAAGATGTCAATCCACCTGATTCCAAAGGTGTCTTTTCCTCAGAAGGGAAGAAGTCAAAGGCAGAAGTGAGTTTGCAATGCCCTGCTGAGCAGTCATGGAAGCAGGTCTCAGATGTGCAAAATGCTCACAGGATATTGTAAACAGAGATGTGTCTCTGGCCAGAGACAGACTTCCCACATGTCAGGATTCATGAAGCTCTGCTAAGAGAGAACAACATGGATTGTAGGGAACAACACAGGGTGGAGACCATCAAAAGACTGAAGTGAAAACCATCTTTTCCAAAAGCTATATTGCTGTGCAGAACGGTGTACTGAAGAAAGCCTTGTGCACAACTGTGTCCTAATGGTTCATGAGTCCTTGGTATTTGGAAAAGTAGCCAGAAATATATTTTCTGTTTACTAGGACTTCATATGGTGTTTCCTTTATGATCACATGCATGTAACCCGACCTTTCAGCTCCTGTTTTGTCCTCCCTAGAGAAGGGATAATAATAGCGCTGAACTCTTAGTGCCAGTGAGCAGGAGAAATTTTTAGCATAGTCTCTGAAATGCATTAAATATTCAATAAAGGTAACTTTTTAATAGCAATAGTGTTTATATTATTAATGCACATTTTTCTCTCTCAAGTATATAAATGCTTTAAAATTAAGAGTATATTGTTTTCTTGAAGTTTAGTTACATTTAGTGAAAATACGGCTTGTTCATTTTGAAAATCTCATAAAAACTACACAGTAGCTATTTATAATAACTGACATTCTGCAGTTATGTGCATAAGGTTAAGTTACAAAAAAGTTTATCTGTATTTGAGGATAAATCATAGCCAGAGGGCTGAGGACTTCATTGGGGTCCCGGTTATACCACTTTTGCTACATTTTTAGATTTTTTTCTTGTGCTTGAATGCATGCATGTGAACATATGTGTATTTGTGTGTGTGTGCTCTCTACATATTAGGTACAAGTTCCAAGTCACAAATGATTTGAAGCTAAGCTGAATGAGAGGTCACTCATGAAAATCAGTATGAGAACTGGCCCGTATCTTGCACCTTCCTTGCAATATTGCATCACAAATATTTCCCATTTTGTCTGAAATATCTGTAAAATCATCTTTCTGTAAAATCATTTTACAGAAATATCTGTAAAATCATCTGTTCAGATAGACACCCACATATGTCTCGCTTGCTTCCTCCAGCGTTAGTGTCCCCTACTCTCTTCCATCTTCAGAGGACATGGAAGCATTTGTATACTCCACACTGCAAGGGTGATCACCTAAAACAAGCAACGAGGCATTCCAAGCAGCACTGTGAGCCCACTCTGTGTGTTAAGCCTCTGTGACACTGATTCTCTCCCTTAGCACAAGAGCATTTAACAGCTGTGCACTAAGAATAGTCATTATCTATGTGAACAGCCTATACTGTAGGAAATGGGCCTGGTGACGTAATGCTTTTTTTTTTGAATGAGGAAAATATGGCTATGAAGCTCTTTGCTGGATTTGTCTCTTGCTTAGCATGAACTCATCTGTATCATACTCACAGCATTATTTTCTTATGAATATTCATGAGTTCTTTACATGTGATTCAGAAACATCTTATGAATATTCAAGAGTTCTGTACACATGGCTCAAAAACATCTTATGAATATTCAAGAGTTCTGTACATGTGACGCAGAAACAGTTTTTCTATATTCATAGAAGTGACCAACGATCTTATAAATACAAGTTAAAAAAGTGCTACATAAAAGATATTTAAAAATTTGAATGGCATAAAGGATAAAATAAAATTCCATAGCAAAAGCACAACAGCAACTGTACAAAAAGAATTATTAGCTAGAAAAGTGTGGAACATTTTAAGTAATTTTTGAGGGGAAATTGCCACTTTGAACTATATATAACAATAGCAATCCCAGAAAACAAGTATTAATGGTATTTAACATTTAACTTAAGAGATTGCTTAGTGGTTAAGACTGCTTGCAGAGGACCCCAGTTCTGTTCCTAGCACCCATGTCAAGTGACTGACAGCTGCCTATAATTCCAGTTCTAGAGGATCAAACATCGTCTTCTGGATTCTAATATTTAAAAACGTCTGGAGAAATGACTTGACTATTAAATGCTCGGCTCACAGACAAAAATAAAATTAAAAAAATTAATGCCATGTTTGCTATTACTATTGGTCTTCTTCTTTGAGCCTCAAACAGAAACAGGAAAGCTTGCTTACATTCTGCCTAGAAGTAGGTATTTAATTAGTGCCACTGTCATGAGACCACCATGCCTAAGCTAATAGTTGGTGCACACCACCTTCAGCAAACAGGTCACTTCTCATCATCAGCTATCATTTATGTCATATTAATAGCAAATGAGACAAAATCACATCCTTTGAATTTTGCCCAAGACCTACCATTTAATTATTTTACTTATGAATGGTACATATATGTGACATCAAGTATTTTAGAAAGCTAATAATTTAATACCACCTTGTAAAAAATATTTCTTTTTGCAATCTACTGTGCCCTAGATGTATTTTAGTACAGCCTCAAATTTGGTGTTCCATTTGAAGGTTATCATTAATACAATATTTTTCTCTCCTTTTTAAATATTTTTTTCTCTTTTTTCCTAAATATCCCTGGTAGGTACTAAGCACAAAACAATGCTAGAAGCCCGCAATGGAAGTGGGACTATCAAGGCTTTTCCTCGGGCAGGAATGAAGGGCAAAGGACCTGTTAATAAGGGAAACACAGGCCTCCAAAACAAAACATTTCACTGTGAAATATGTGATGTGCATGTCAACTCGGAAACACAACTCAAACAGGTACCATAAAATTGAAAGCCCAAGGGGCCACTCTGTGAGCTGTCCGTGTATGTTCCTGTTCTTCTCACATCTTTCTTTCCCATCCATCTACCTCCCCGTCCATCCATTCACCAATCCACAGCTCATCCATTTACCCATCCTTCTACCAACTAAACCATCCATGTAACCACTCATTAATCTACCATTCATCTAAGTACCCACCCAGCCACTCATCCATCAATCCATTCATCTACCCACTCATCTACCTCTCCTTCCAGTCATCCATTCTCTCACTCATTCACTAAGCCATCCAACTACCTCTTCAACCACCTATCAGTGGTACATCCATCTGCTCAAACCCTCATTTATTTTGTATTCACTGTTTTTACTTTAGCATTTGCTAATTTAGTTGTTGAAAGAATGCTAAGATACAATGGTTAATAAATAAAACCTCTTAGAAATTGTTGGCAATGAATTTGTCTGTTTCTTCTGTAGGCACTTTGGGAGAAACAGCAGTATGAGAAATTTTTCTATTGAGCTTTCCACTGAAAACTGTTAGCTTTCTTTAAAGATCAATTAACACTGTTCTATTTTTAACTTACTTAGATAGCTTTATACTACAACTAATTTCATATTGTGTTGTTCTTTTATTGTATGTCCTTTTTATTTTATTATTCATTGTACTTTTTCCTAATTCCTACAGCCACCTGTTGATGCAATGACTAACAGTGGGCACGAACTGTGCTCCAAGTAGTCTTCTAAAGGATGTGGTGGTACATTTCCAGCTGAAGGGTCTGCCCTCATATTGTGTTGTGCTTTGTGGATGGATGATGTTTTGCACCTTAGTTACTTATTTTTAGAATTTAAGGTGTTGGCATTTGGCTGCACAAATATGAGGATAAATATTAGCATGGAAATTCATTCATGCCTGTCTGGGCAAATTTGTTTATTTGCACATAAAATTCCTTCAGACATCCTGTCCTCTGTAAATACTTTTGGGAGATATGTGTGCATCATCTCTCTCCAGGTAAAAATGATATTCGTGGACATGTTCTAAATGTGTTTTTTAAAGATGTCATTTTTGTTGCTTTCCATAGCACATTAGCAGCAGAAGGCACAAAGACAGAGCTGCTGGAAAGCCCCCCAAACCAAAATATAGTCCCTACAACAAACTGCAGAAGGCAACAAATCCACTAGGGGTAAGTGACACTTTTGCTGCTTCCTAAAAGAGAACACGAAGTTGTTCACACCCCACAGTCTGTTTTGTAGGTGTTGGGGGTGGAGGTTGTCAATTATTAGGCAGAAATAATGGACGATACTGAGGAAACTAGAAACAGTTGAATTTCTGGTCCAGCCTGGCCTCCACCAATGGAACTCTTGGAACACATGGCTTGTTCCAGTGTTTTCCACCTTTATCTTCAGCTCATTTATCTATTTAAACTGAGATTTGTCCCTGAGCACAGAGACTTGAGAAAAGTGAGCCTTTTGAGCTAAGTAAGCAATGACTTAGAATGTGGTCTTGATTATATTGAACACTTTCAAAAAGGATGTCAGAAATAGACAAGTCCTTAAATTCTGTTTCTTAAATTTTGTCTAAGCATGTTTCTTATTTTATATCATCCAGAGTTTATTTTAAAAAACACTGCCTCACGGTTATGGCTTAGATTTTGTATAATGATGCATTGAAGAACATTTAGATGCTGGGAGAAATAGGTCCTAGAGATTGTCCTCTCACAATACGTCAGCCATTCTTGCTAGAGTTGATAGCTTGGTGGCGCGACTAACGTCATTTTTAGAACAAGTATTTGCTGCATGACATTTGCTGAGTGTATAGCGATTAGCACAATGTCTTCTGTACTTTTCCTCAAGAGAGGGACCCCTGTGGAGGTATACATTTCAACCCAAGTGCAAAAAATTGTTGAGTTCCATCTCTGGAAGATGCTTTAGCATGCTTGGTGGGCTAATGGTAGTTATCTTCTACCTTTCCAAAGGGATCAAGTCTACACTATCTAGTTTCCAGTTTCGTTTGTCCTTCCACCAGTACTTGCCTTTGTAGCTGCTCACTACTAAGACCAACCATTTTGGATTTCAAGTACAAACTCTAAAGCTTTTGTTCTTGATCCTTTAACAGTTCCTTTTCTTTGCAGGTAAAATTAGTATTTTCAAAAGAAGCTTCAAAGCCACTGGCTCCCAGAATTCTCCCGAACCCGCTGGCAGCAGCTGCAGCTGCAGCTGCTGTGGCAGTGAATTCCCCCTTCAGCCTTCGAACTGCTCCAGCTGCCACCCTCTTCCAGACCTCAGCCCTTCCTCCAGCCCTCCTGCGGCCAGCTCCTGGACCCATTCGGACCACCCACACTCCTGTGCTCTTTGCTCCTTACTGAATTACTGAACAGGAGGTGTTGTACTGCAATAATTTTTAAGACAACAAAATGAAACTAAAATCAAACAAAAGAGAACTATGCAGTGTTTATTTATAGTTTCCAGTGTACCTGAAGAGCCAGGACTTTTGATAGTAAAATGAAAAGATTATTTAAAAAAAATAATAAAAGTGAGGGGGTGGGGTGGGGGGGGGGGGGGGGGAAGGCGTGGCATTTTCTCCAAATTAAAGTATTCTTGAACACTGTTTGTTTTAGAAGTTATCTCCAGCACTGACTCATAGTGGTATCTAGAACTTCTGAAATCTTTGTGACTGTGCTTTTTGGGCACCTGTTTCCCCTGCATTGTCTTTCCTGCTTTCTAAAACAAGTATACATTGTTTAAGGGCATTAACTGGTACCAATGTATATGTAATAATTTACTCTGTAGATTATAATAATAATACTATATATATAAAAGAAAAAAGCAACAGAAACAAAAGCAACACTGTGAATAGTAGTGCCCTTGCTGGTCCTCTGGCTACGATAGCAGTTCCTGGGTATGTATCCAAACAAAAGTAGATACAGTAGATGTCTTGTCAAACAATAGTGCTGTGTCTCAATCGTTGCCTTTAGGTTTTAAGGAATTGCAAAAAGGTAGAATGAACTGCTATTTCATACCTATAATCAGTAAAAAAGAAAACAACAACAACAACAACAAAAAAACCAAGCAAACATCAGATGGTATCCTGAAAGCATACATGGTCAACACCCCTTCCTGCAAGCTTAGAGGTTGAGAGGCAATAAGAAAGACACTTCATCACCAAATACTAGTTTCTCTCTCTGAACAGGCATTGCTAGTGAAAGTGAAGTGTTTGAAATGGCACTGTATCTGAAAACTTATCATCCCGCATGTCATGGGCAAGTAGTAAGAAATCAGTATAACCTTTATTGTAAACATGAGAAGCCATCAGAACCTCAGCTGATGTTGTAACATGAGCACAGATCCACAATAGTGGAGAAAACTAGCCATCTGCAATAACCCTTTAAGTCATTCTAGAGCCATAGCAGAAGGCTTTGCTTTAAATAGAAGTGTATGAAGACAGACATTAGCGTGAGCTTTGGTTGTGTTTACTGTTTATCTTTTTCCTACTGACATGGCATAAACACCTAACATACTTTTAAATACTAGTACTGTCAAGAAAAATTAATCTGAGTTCACTGTACACCACCAATGATAGGACATCAACAAAGCAAGGTCCCCTAGACCATCATTTCTCTAGTGGCATTGTGAGATAAGAACTGCCTTTATGTTCACCGCAGAGCTGAAAGTAATTGATGTTTTAGCTTAAAAAAAGATTTATCAGGGGAATATATATATATATTATATATGTTAGAAAGATTAAGAAAATAACTTATAAAAAGAAAATCTATATGAGATAATTCTATAACCACTCAGTGTTACATGTTATCATTAAATTGGTAACAGATGGCATGAAATAGCTGTGCCTTTCATTTGCGATAAAGGCAGTGTGCTTTTTCCCATAGAAAGCTAGCTGGTCCCTGTGGATAAAATGGGGCCGGATGCAGACAGATTATTGCATTCAAGAATAATGACAAGAGAACAAGAACAAAACATGTACACTTCAGCCTTCTGTGACTTAGGACTAAAAATAAAAAGAATTATTTTTGAAAAGGTTTTATAAAGACTATTTAAAACTATAGGGATGGATTGAGTGTGGCCTTCCTGGAACTTCCTTCTGAGAGGAACAGAGAACTAAGGAGTTCCTGGAGAGAGAGGTGTTTAGCCCTTGTCATTCATATTTAAGGAATATGCATAGTGTGCTTGGTGCTGACTGTTAACTGTGGTCTTTTGAGGACGTTTCCAATGTCTAGCTGTAGAACTTGTCTATGAGTATATCTTTAAAGCAGTTGGGTATATAAACCTGTTACTTAACAAATAACCAAAACAAGATTTAAGAAGAGGAAAGAAAAAGAAAGATTGTAAAGAAAAACATGGAAAGTAGAAGGGAAGCAAGAACATGAAAATATAATCATTCCATCAGTCTTTGGTACAAAGATCTTTTAGACATATCTGCCATTGAACACAGTGATTTCTCATTCACAGTCTTTCCATGCACGGCCTACTGTTCTAGCAAGCATTTCTTTCATTTATTTCTTTTTTGCCTATGGATGGGGCTAGTTCAGCCACGTGGACTTAGTTACCCAGAGTTTGTTACCATGTGACCAGCAGCTTCTAATGGTGTTGGGTTTATGTTCTTATTTGGTTGTTCACTGAACTCACTGCATCTCAGGCCCTGCACCCGACAAAGCCGCTGTGCTCACTACTGATGCAATTCCTTCAATCACGTACTTCCATTGTTCCTCCCATTTTCACCAAAGTGAAGGAACCAGTCTGCAAGAAGTCTGGGCCTGCGGGTCACGTGGCGTCCTGGGTCACAAGGCCTTTAGTAACCCTAACGGTTTGCTGGGAACAAACAAATCAGCCATATTTTCTTCATCAGCCATATGAGAACACTCAGAAAAACCTGGACCCCGTCTGCCTCACTTCGCGGCGGAAACTCTTTTGTTTAAATGGTCTCTTAAATTGGAGTTTTAAGCATCAGTTGTCGTTTATTCGCTACCTAATAAAGGATGAAGCCTAACCATTGACCCTCCAGTGGCTTCTCTGTGATTTCTGCCTTCTGTCTTATTTATCTTTACTCAGTCTGCATCTGTTATGGTACAGGCTGCTAAAGCCATAGTCTTTTCCCTGGAGAGTTTAGCAATGGTACTGTGAAAATCCCCATAGGCTGTCTGACTTCAGGGTTGTACTTCCCTTTCTGTGTATCACACCCATGCAGGTGTGATTGGGGACTGCTATATATTTCATCTGAAACAGTATAAATACAAGAGCCAGAGACCCTGGAGAAAACATTTGTGCCACACTTCCAGAAAATTTAGGACAATGCAAAAAGTTTTGGGGTTCTACTGTGTTTTTCTCCTGCAAAGATAGGTGATGGGAACTCTGAAGAACAGATGCTTCCATTCCATAAACAGGGAAAAAATGGGTTTTGGCAAATTCTCTTGCCACTGCTTCATTGGAAAGGACTGCTCTCTTTCTGTGCTTTTGGAACCTCTTACCATGACCCCCCAAAAAAAATCATCACTATGTGACTAGAGGCATAACTTTGTTGGCAAGGAAATAATTAGTGAAGATGATATAATCTTTATTTAGAACTCAGGAGAACAAGAAATAATAAATCAATGATTTTTAAAATTTTAAAGAAATACCATTTTCAAGAAAAGGTAGGGGAAGGCTAGAGAGATAGCCCTGCATGCATGTCATAGTATCTACATAGAGGAGCTCACAACTATCTCTAACTCCAGCTCCAGGAGATCCAAAGCTTCAGGCCTAGAGGAGTGTCTGTATTCCTGCACACACCCCCACCCCCGACACAGACACATGATTAAAAAGCTAATGATTAAGAAGCCACTGTGGGTGTGTCTGTGTACATCTGCAAGCCACTGATCCAACAAGGCTCAGTAATTTGTTCTACTTGCCGCTCAGGTTGGAGTGAATGCTCTGTGTCTTCATGGCTCAACATTTCTGAAAAAGCCAGATTCTGAGGGCTGCGGATACAGGTTAGCTGGTAGACCTGATGAGCCTCCCAACATGCCTATGTCCCTGGATTTGATTTCCAGGACTGTACAAAACTGGACATGGTGGCACATGCCCATCATGTCAGCACTGGGGAAACAGAGGCAAAAGGACCAGAAGTTCAAGGATTAAACAGTAAGTCCAAGGGACGGCATGTGCTGCTCTTTTAAAAAAAAGAGGGTCAAACAGAAGCCATACCAAGATTAGACCACGAGTGGAAAGTGCAAAGGAATCTAAAGGCCTCTGTTCTGTGTGTACACTGAAGTACATATGTGTGTGTCTGTATGGAATAACTATTGTTATGCAAGCTATAAGCATGACAGGCTGAGCTTAGAGAGAGTGAGAGTCAGTTTAGCTGGTGGTTACAGGCCTGCAGTCTCAGCCACTCAGGAAGGCTGAAGAAGGAAAATTGTAAGCATAAAGCCAACCTTACCTGCTTAGGTAGTGCCAACTCAAAAAATAAAATAAAACTTAAGGGTGTGGAGAGATGGCTCAATAGCTTAAGCATCAGTTGCTCCTGCAGGATCTGCATCCAATTCTCAGTATCCACACAATGGCTCACAGTCATCCATAACTCCAGTTTCAGGGGTTCTGATACCTTCTTTGGTGACAGCGTTTGCCACCAAGAAAACTCTTGGGATCCAAATAGTGGAAAGAAAAAAACTAACTTATTCAAGTTATTTCATTTCCTACACACACACGGACACACACACACAGAGACACAGACACACACAAATACAGTAGTTACCTTACTTAGGGTTCATATTGTTGCAATAAAAATATCATGACCAAAAGCAACTTGAGGAAGAAAAGGTTTATTTCACCTCCACTTCTACATCACAGTTCATTATCACGGAAGTCCTGGTAGCCATGGGTCGTCACAACAGGCAGAGGCTTAGAGGCAAATCTGAAGCAGAAGTGAAGGCATGTTGCCTTGGCTTGTTCCACCTAGATTGATCAGTCCACTTTCTTCTACACCCAGGTCATAATCACAAGAACAAGAGGGTCCACAGTGAGCAGGCCCTTCTACATCAATCGTTAAGCAAGATAATATCCCATAGACTTGCCTATAGGCCAGTCTGTTGGAGGAATTTTCTTAATTAAGATTTCCTCTTCCCAGATATGTATATGATATTATATGTTTTTCTCAAGTTTACGAAATAGCAACTAGCATAATGGTTTCAAAAACAAACAAAAAGGTCTGGAAATACATTTCTGTACTAGACTGTTTGCCTCGCATGCATAAGGCCTACTAGTATTGTGTAGTAAGAGGAAGAGCAGGCCCCTTTGTTCTTTCCAGCCCGGCTAGCTTACACCTGAAATAATAACATGGAAATTGCATTTATTAAATTACTGCCTGGCCCATTATATCTAGCCTCTTCTTGGCCAACTCTCACATCCTGATCTAACCAATTTCAAACAATCTGTGTATCACAACGAGGTCGTGGTTTACGAGGAAAGATTCTGCATGTTTGACTCTGGCGACTCCATGGCAGCTCTCTCTGTCTACCTTTTTTCTCCCAGTATTCAGTTCTCTTTTCCCCGCCTAAGTTCTGCCCTATCAAAAGGCCAAGGCAGTTTCTTTATTCAACCAATGAAAGCAGCACGTAGAAAGAAGGACCTTCTACACCAGTATTGTAACACACACACTAGCACACACCACACACACATACACTAAAGGCTAATCTCTATTGCAGATTTTGTCTCTGAGCAGCAAGGCTAGTTCATATAGTCAAAAAAATGCCTTGCTTTAAATTCATTAGTAAAATACTGACATATTAAAAGCTAAACCAGCTTAATATTTGCACATTAAAACAGTATTTTTGGAATCATCTCTGATATGAAACTGCATCTTTTTAGTGAATAAAGCCAGTCAGTTATACACTCCCATGCTGTGTGTATAGAGCACAGTAAGGCATTTATCTTCTCAACTAGAATCTATGCTTCATCAATTAATACTGGGGGAGTTGTTAACTGGCTCAATTTATACTCACTTATTGTAATCAAGCCCATATATTATGTGCATTCTCTCTTTCCCTATGCTGGGTTAACAAATGTACAACAGAATCAGTAGGCATTTGAGGACTCATCCCACTACTTAAGGCTTAATTAATGTTGCCTCAGTTTTCAATTTTAGTCAAGACCTACCTTGTTCAGACCTTTCCTTCTCCAACTAAAATATTGGCTATTTCTTCCTGTCACACCTGAACCGAGTCCTGACAGTGAACACCCTGTCTAGTAATTGCTGATGCACTTGATAAAGGGAGAGGTTTATTTTCAAAGCCTCTCTTCTAGTCTTTGTTCTGCATCCTTCAGTAAACAGAAACACTTCTATGCAGAGGTGAAACGGATCATTTATGTGGCAGGTCTCCTTTGCCCACTTACTAAGCTTGAGAGTGGCTTTGCAGCTTACAATGAAAGATGGATTTATTGACATGTTTTCCCTATGTGACCGTCAAAGTTGTTACTTCCAGAAATAGATTTATAGCTTACCAGAATAACACATGATGATGTAGGTCAGGCTCATTGAGAGGAAAATCTCCTATGTGATAGAGAAGTCTATGTGGATCATAAGAGATTCCAGAATTAAGGAATGACCTCAGGGTAGAAGAGGAGTGCTTAGCAACACTGAATGAACTAAGAAACATCTTTAATAGGGAGATCTTCTTTCTCATTATATCTGATAGAAACTCATCCTTCCTAATATGTGGGTTGACTCTACAAATAGTCAAATATATTTGGAATTGATTTGATCTGACCATTGTTATTTTGATCAAATTGAGTATTAATGATCTATCACATTTACTAATGCCATATAGAACAGAGCAAATTCTTTCAATGAATGACATGCCATCTCTAAAGATAATTTGTCCAGAGTTAGACTAAAATGATTACCAAACCCACAGGAATAAGAATCACAAACAGCTAGGTGTCCAGTGGGAGGACTGGAAACAAGAAATAGAGAAGACAAGGCATAAAGAAGACAAAAGCAATACCTGGGATCAGGAGGTCATGCATAAGTTGATGACTTATATCATATAAGTTTATTAAGAAGAAGATCATCATACAAACTTGTAGGTTGAAAATGGACATGACCCACAAAGAGCTAAATCAGACATTGTGGACAAAGACCACACAGGATACCACAGAAACAACTGCCTTATGATTGATAATCACAGCCCAGAGTGAAGAGTTATGTCTCCAAAGCTGCAAACTTGTCTCTTGTTTGACACTGGATCCTGTCCTAAACCAACCTTTCCAAGTCTGCTCTTGGACATGGAGAAAGAACTAAAGTTCCCTTTGTCCTTTCATGAGAGCCATGAGTAAGTCTTGGATTGGTCTGACTCACCACAATGAGTAAAGGTTTACTCAAAAATAAATAACTGTATAGCAACCAGTTCTAACAGTGCCCAAAAATGTATACAAAATTCTTTTGAATGGGCCTCTCAGTGCTTTTCAAATCTGCCATTTCTGTTAAAGTTATGGTGATGTTTTATTTTTAATGATTAGATTGGGTTTATGTTAATAAAAATTGGGACTGAAAAAGTGGCTCAACAGTTAAAAACACTTGCTGTTCTTTTCCATGATTGGGGTTCAGTTCCCAGCACACACATGGTGGCTTATAACCAACCATCTGTAGCTCCAGTTCCAAGGGACCAATAACCTCGTCTGGCCTCTGTGGGCATTGGATGCATTGATACACATGCTTACATTCAGGCAAACACTCATATACATAAAAGTAAAGAAGAAAAACTTTACTTTTACATGAGAATAATAGTAGCTTTGCAAGAGTAGAAGGATGAAAACTGGTTGCAATATAGAGGATCGATGCTATACACCAAGATCATGGTGCTAACCGCTGGAGTTGTATATGATGACTGTTTGCTTTCGTAGAGCCTGGATTTTTTTAAAATTTTTTTAATTGAAATTTTAGCCCTAATCTTATCTCAAGACCAAGCAGGGAACATAACATGAAAGAAGGAAAATTATCAAGAAGAAACTATTTGGTAAAGATGAAAATAATATTAATGTTTAATTAGTCTTTAAGTTTTAGAGTTGTGAAATACAAATTCATTCAGAAATATATTTTTCTTTTTTGAGGGTCTTGCTATGTAGGCTGACTGACCTGATACTCACTCGTTAGCCTAGTCTGGTCTTGAGCTTGCCTCAACCCTTTTGCATCTGCCTCCAAAGTACTGTAATTATAGGCAAAGGACCATTCCTGACTGAGGAACACTGTAGATTTTTGAAGCTTTTATTTATGAGTATTTCTGAAGTTGTACTGAGTAAACCTACTGTGGGCTCCATTGCACCTTGTTAGCTCAACTGAAAAGTCTACCAGTGAATAATTAGAGTACGAGGTACTCAAATTAGGAAAACACACATCGTTAAAAAAAAAATGCCTTTCTGGAGCTAATGTGGATCTACTGTGGTTATGAGTTCAGGTTACCAAAAATGGGGAAGAAAGAGTTATTGAGATTACATTTTTAATTTTTATCAAATAGTTAAAAGACTCTATTTTAATTGATTTTGATATGGTTTGTGTGAACGTATTGTGCAGTGGAAGAGAAACAGGTAGGTGGCCAAAGGGTCTGGTACCATAATTGAGTGTCAGAGAACAGTGGCCAGGATTCTCTGGGAAAACTCACTTCATATTATTACAATTCTTTTTCAAATAAATTTGGATAATGACCAATAGTAACTTATACTGTGCTAAGAAGAAACTGAATTTAGTGGAAGTCCTTTGACACTCAAATAGTTTCAAAATCTATGCTTATTTCAATAAATTTGAATGAAATTGTTTCAAAATGCGACTTGACAATGGCCAAATGCTTACATATTTGAAATGAATCCTATCTCCGGTCAGAGCTACATTGATATTAAGCACTCTCTTTTGTTCTGAAGAGTTGATGGCATGCTTTAAAAAGATTTCTTCCTGGGACCAAGGCAGTTCATGCTTAAATCATGTTTTTAATTGAGATCTTTTTAGTCATATTTTTTTACTTCTTTTCTCAGTGGAAAGCACATTTTCCTAACAGCTAAAATCTACTTTCTAATGTGGCATTTTTCAGAAACATTTAATTAATAGAAGTTAATTTTAAACTAACCCTTAAGAGATTCCGGGGGAAAAATTTGTGACAGGACTTGCTGTATAATCCTGACAGGCTTTAAATTCATGTCCCTCTTGTCAGTTCCCCAAGTGACACCTGGGATTTTGGACATGTGTCATCATGCCCAGTTTAGAGGAAATTTATTGCCAGTTTATTACAAAATGTTCAGTTCTCACAAAAATTACATGCTTGGCTATCTTTACTTAAAAATTTCAAGATTTATATTAATTTTATTTTATGTGTGTGCTTTGCCTGCCTGTATATACATACCATGTGTATGGTGTGCTTTCAAATGTCAGAAGAGGTTGTTTTATCACCCTGAAACTAGAATTAAGGATGGATTGAACCACCCTAAATCCAGGTCCTCTGCAAGAGCAGCCTTGTTTTTAACCACTGTGCCAGCTTGCCACCCCCTAAAATGCTTATTCTTAACAAAAGAGTTGCAGAAATCGTATCAAAGTGGAAGAGATGCCAAGTACACCTATTTCCTGACATGACAAGTTTGGGACTTCAGATAGCAGATCCCAACATAGCTTAATATATGTGCATTTCTTGAGAATGAATTAGAGACAATATTTTTTTCTCTAATAATCAAGTGGCTTCTTACAAACTTTGACCTTAAATCGCCATTCTAAAACCCAGTACTTTTGAAATGAAAAAAGAAGGGGCTGTGGTTTACATGCTTGCCTTTCTGAAAAAAAAAAAAACAGGGAAGGCCGGGTGGTGGTGGCGCACGCCTTTAATCCCAGCACTTGGGAGGCAGAGGCAGGTGGATCTTTGTGAGTTCGAGACCAGCCTGGTCTACAAGAGCTAGTTCCAGGACAGG
>JAQHUG010000123.1:5579716-5590247 GCA_028555095.1 Dicrostonyx torquatus
CACGAAAGAATTAAAAGAAATACAATAATTTGCATAATCCAGACCCTTTGTGTATCTTCCAGCTTTACGTGGCTTTTTATTCTACTTTATTTCTTTTAGTTTTGTTTTTAATTTTTGGGTTTTTGAGACAAGGCTTCTCTGTTTACCTTTGGCTGTCTAAGATCTCACTCTGAGCAGGCCGATCATTCCCAAGGACAGCCATGGAAGGAAAGTGCAATAGCTAATCTCAGTTATCAATGCGACTGCATCTGGAATCAACCAAAACACAAGTAAACTGGCACTTCTCTGAGAAATTCTCTTGCTCAAATTATGTGAAGCAGGAGGACTTACCATGTATTTGTGTAGTACCACCTGCTAGCAGCCTAAAAAATGAAATATGGAAGAAGAAAATCTGTCTTTTGCCTGTTTGCCCCCCCCTCTGTCTCTCTCTCTCTCTGGCAAGTTCTTCTAACTTCAGCCTGTGTTGTTTCTTCACCAGTATTATATCAAACATCTTTCAGGGCTGTTTATGAATCACCCAGGCCTTCAGCACCAGATTGGGACTGCTGGGAAATCCAGCCTCATGGACTACACTACTACTCAGTTCTTAGCCTCTCCAGTTTGAGACCACTGATGCTTTATTACCTGGAATATTTTCTCCATTCTTGTAGAGAACCCTGAAAAATATAAATATCAATAAAAGACTGCACCAATGCAAATTCAAAAATATCTAGAAAAAACATTTAGTTGTGTAATTTCATGGCTAATATTTTAGAAATGTGGTAGCCTTGTCAGCCATTTCTCTATAGACCTGCTATTTGTTATACAAATGGCTCATTTTGGCACTGCACAAAAAGATTACAGATTTGTCAGCAGATATTCCATATTCCTGCAATTTCCAATATACTGGGGTCTCCACTGTAACTTAGGCATCACTATTCACACTTCACATATTGGCATCTAAAGACCTCTCTGTGCATAATCCGATCCTACCAAATAGTATCTGATTTTTTCCTGTTTTTTGAAAATAATATTTTCCATTTGATTATTTGCAAGTTTCATATAATGTGTCCTGATCACATTCACTTTCCTGTCATATCTGGTCCATCCACTCCACCCCTTCTGACCTCCTTCAAAGAAGAATGGAAGAAATGAAAAAAAGAAAAAAAACATGAAAAAAGTACTAAGTCCAATTTGTGTTGTCCACATACTCACTGAAGTGTGGTCATACTCCCAATGGTCAGCCCCTTAAGGAAAACTGAGTCCCTCTCTTCCCACCATAAGGCATCAGTTGTGAAAAGCTACACCTCAGGATCCCTATCACAATTTCAAAGAGTTCTCTTCAATAATAATGCCTAATCTTGAAGGTTTTTCTCTGGAACCTTGGTGCATGTCTCTATCACTCTGCCATGCTTTTCTGAATATTATTCAAACCAGTACTATGTGTACAATATCTTCTGATGCCAGGTTGACCTATACATTTTTCTCTGCTCCCTTCCTACCTCTCTCCTCCCCTTCAACACTCTCTCACAGTCCCTATACTCCTAATTTGCTCAGGAGATTCTGTTTTTTTTCTACTACCCATGTAGATTAGATCCATGTATGTCTTTCTTAGGGTCCTCATTGTTGTCTCGGTTCTCTGGGATTGTGATTTATAGGCTGGTTTTCTTTGCTTTATGTCTAAAAACCACTCAGGAGTGAGTACATATGATATTTGTCTTTCTGGATCTGAGTTACCTCACTCAATATGATGTTTTCTAGATCCATTATATTTACAATCTTATTTGATTTTTATGAAATTCCTTGCAAGTAATCTTAATTGCACCCAACCTATGGAAAAGAATGTCAATGATCTTAGTCATATGATCTTGAAACACTAAGTAGCAAGGAAGAAGAATCATAGGCATTTAAACTCTATTATTCTTGTCTCAAAATTATCTGTTCTTTAACCAACTTAACCAAATTTAGTTAGTGGAAACTAGTGACTATTTGTTAAACCTTGACTGTAGCAATGACAAACTTCTTACCATAAATTCTTATTTTTTAATAATGCTGTCCATCAAGCTAAACTCCCATCCAATAAACACTCAGGGAGCAACATTTTGCTAGGTTCATAGAAAAAAATTTCAAAAGCATAGACGTAACATCTGTTTTTAAAGGCTTATACTTTAGGAAGGAAGAGATAATGCTACCAAAGCCATGCAAGTTATTCTATGGAGGCTTTCAATGAGAAGAGAATGGCAGCGAGAAAGGATTGGGGAAAGGTTTGTCACATGAAAGACACAGTAGAATGAATATTTCTCTCAGCTACCCATGAAGAGGTACCATAATGCTTATGATGGATGAGATTCTGATCCACAGAAAGGTAAGTGCTATCTGTGATCATTGAGACATGTGCACAAGAGAGACTCTTTTAAATTTCTTAAATGTCCTCACATAGATCATGAGTAATAGAAGGCAGTGCTAGGAGGAGTGAGGAAAACAAAGACATTCTGTGTTCCCAGAGACTGCCTGGAAACTATTCTATGTCATCGGCTCTCCTACACACTTTTGACATAATTATGTATATGAAATTCATTTAATGTTATGAACATGTAATACCACATCTTACAAGTTGCTATAGTGTACAAATATTTTTTTTTACTACTTAACTACAAGATAAAGATCCTGCCAGCTCTGAGTTTGCTCAAATTGAAATTAGAAGATCTCCTTAGCCCACCCAGTGGTTCCAGCAGCAGATTCAGAAATGAAGTCCGACAAAAATTCATTCTTTTAAATGAAACTTTTTTTCCTGACATTGTCTCCCTAATTATTTGGAGGCAATCTGAAAAGCAATGTTTCATCACCCCATGGAAAGAAAAACATTTTCTGTGTGTGGTAATTTATAAAGGGGAAAAATATGTGATTTTTCAGATCCAGCATAGGAAGAACAGGATACCAAGTGCCACTCAGACCAGAAGACAATCTGAAATCTCCTCGGTGATAAAGTTATTTGAAACACATTTGTTTACTGAAAATGTCCATGTTGCTGTGCTACAAGTTTGCAGCCACCACACCACCTCCCTAAAGTTTCTGCTCCCTGAAAAGCTCCCTGAAGAGCATGATAATGGTGTTTTCGTTCTTAATATTTTGAAGGAGGGGTCCCAAGCCAGAACCTCTGTGCTATCAGGAACAGAGTGAAGGGTGAAGTCTGGTCATATATGTTCCATCCTCTGCCGGCAAAGGATCTAGAACAGGACTTTTGGATATAATAACCAGAGAAACCTTTAGGAGTATGCCTTACCTCTTGAATATCATTGTTATTTTCCATTAGAAAACATATTGATCTCAAATTGAATATGTATTAATTAAATTTAAAGACACACTTTTAATAAAATATATACAAAAGTTTCTTTTCCCTGTTTTGAATCATGTATGTTTGCTTTGCATATTTTGCTGAAATTATTTGAAACTTATAATGGAAATATATCACTTTCAATGACATAGGTCTCTTAAATATTATGGGTAAAGAGAGAGTTGAACACTTGATTGGAAGTAAAAGAAAAGTCAGTAAAGTGTGTAAACTGGAAATAACTATAACTAACATAAAGTGATTGAAAGATTTTTCTTAGCACTATTCACTTAAAATAGAAACACATGGGGCCATTGCAGTAATTTACTAGATAAATGGAATCTCACAAGAATCTGATGATTAATGTTTCATCTTTGAAACCCATGTTTAAGGAAAAGACTGAAGGTGGTGGCATTCTTACATTGTACTGGAGAAAGAAGACAAGGAAATTGTCTTGTAAAAGTTCACAGGACCTGCTGGCCAAGTATGAGGCATAGCGGCAACAAGAGAAAACCTACCTCAAGATAGGAATAAAGAGCCAACTCTCAAAAGTTGTACTCTGACCCCTATGCACTCGCCTAGCATATGTGTGTTTGTACTAACACACACACAAACAAAATAATGATAAATCTAAATGTAGATGTTTTTTCTAACCATCTATATGGTCTACAAGGGATCATGGAGACACTGCCTGGAAGCCAGGTTTGGAAACACAGTGCCTGGGCTTGAAACAGAGCCCAGCCAAATCTTGTTCAGAGTACTTAGAAAAATATTATGAGCTCACATTCTTTTGCAACTGCATTACTTATCTTTTTATCTCTGAGATCTGAAAGTAGAAAATGACAAACACGTGTACTTTACTTGCATTCTCCATTTAGTGCAGTCAAGGACCAAATCTCAGGGAATGATGCCTCACTTTAATGGTGAATCTTCTGACCTCAATTAATCAAATCAAGATATGCCCTCACAGAAATGACTGGAAACTTGTGTCCAGGTGATAGTCGAACTGTCATATTGATAATCAATATTGACCATTATGCTCTAATACTATGTGTTTGCATAATTTTTGAAGAGTGAATTTAATGATAAATATAAACCTAGTACATCATTGAAAACGTAACAGCAATAAAAACAATCAACAATCCAGATAGCATGTATGAGATGCTTCTTCATCTAGTTTGCATTATCATCTTATATGATATGTAATGCTATTATTCTTCAGCATATAAATAAGAAAACAGAGATAATAAGACACATGAGACTGAAGTGTTATAATTGTGGAGCCGGGACTGAGAGTTAGGGGATGAGATTCCATGATTACAACCATTGTTCATATTTTTTGCTTAGGAATATATCTAGCGCATTGGAAGCATTATGCAAACTCTAATTATTCTTCCATTTATTATTAGTAACATTGTAGATGCTTTGGAACACAGAGACCTGGAGCTATTCAGAAACTAACCTGTTACCCTTTCAAGGATTCTGAAATAACATTGGCTGCAATTTGAAATAAATTATACATTTACTTTCAATAACCCTTTCAACTCTACATTGATTCTGACAATTTCTAGTTATGTGACCTTAGACAAAAATCTTTAAAATCAGTGTACACCTTAAATTCCTGCAAATTCATATCATAAAAAGCATATTACAAAGATTCAATGGAAGTAGAACACATAAAATTGAGTTCACTGCCTGATAAACTAGGACTTGACAAATGATCGCATCAATTTCTAATACTGTCTAATGTGCATATTTACTTGGATTTATGTTTCTTTAACCAACATTATGCTCTAGTCTTATCTTCTGTGGAGAACTCTTCTGTCCTCTGCTTGCACACTTTTTATTAGTCTCCTTGACTACGAGTATCTTAGAGGAAACACAATTTTTCTGATGGTTATATTATACTGTTAAGTTGAGAGAGCAGAATTTGATTTGGGAAATTATATTGAGAAGAATCTAGAAGGAGTAGGAGGTAGAACTGAGAACAAATGAAGGGGAGTTGAGGTAGATTTTATGCCCTCCCCTTCAACCCTCTCCCATGATCTCCATCCTCCCAATTTACTCAGGAGATCTTGTCTTTTACTACTTCCCATGTAGATTAGATCCATGTATGTCTCTCTTAGGGTCCTCATTGTTGTCTAGGTTCTCTGGGATTGTGATTTGTAGGCAAGAGTTTCTTAAAGACTGCTTCAGCTATCTCTGGCTCTACCACAGAGAACTGGGACTCTCCCACCATGATAGAACTGCTATCCAATCTCAGCGCTCAGGGAACAGTCTAGCAGAAACTAGTGACCGGAATTAATCATGGAAATTTTCCCTAATGTAGTGTATTTAGGAAAATATATTGGGCTAAAATCTGTATCACAGTGGATATCTTCAAAATTATTTTATTATGCAATCATTTTCCTGATGCCACAGAAATTTAACTTCCTTTCTTATAGGTATAAAGGAGTTAAGAATAGGTCTGTTTCCTTTTGGAAGGGTTTCAGCTAGGCATGAGTTGAAGAAGAGACACTAAGTGGAGGGAGAACTGAGTATCACAAAGAGAAGGGAAAGGAAGAGGGAATCAGCCTTTGTGAGCTCTTATGATCATGCTAGACTGTCACTAATGTGGTTATTAACTTTTTGTGTCCAGATTTATTATACTGTCATCACAGCGATTTTCTGTGCTGAAGTATCAAACCACTATTGCATATTTGTTGGCATCTCATTTATTTAAGAAAAACAAGTGATTACTCGTAGTCAAGGAGACTAATAAAAAGTGTGCAAGCAGAGGACAGAAGAGTTCTCCACAGAAGATAGCAAGTCGTGTGTATTTTATTTGTGATTAAATCATAAAATCATCCATTATTTGAAAAAAAATTCCTCTCTCTCATAATAAAAGTACTGAACATTTATTCAATGTAAAAATGTCTTATAAAATTAAAAATTAAGTAAATAAAAATAAATTCAGAATAGATGCTTGTGAGTGATAAAAATATTTTAGGAAAATAAATAGATTCCTCCATGAAAAATGCTTACTTCTAGGAGTTTGAAAGTTCTGATCCTCTCAGAGAAAATCATACACTCTAAGTACAGTTTGTGTGTTTCTGAAAAAGACAAGAAGATAGGTTGTCAATGACAGGTTTCATAGACTTAGAAAACACACTCAGGATAGCACTACAGACCTTCTAGCTCATTGGATCCAGATCCAGAGTTCAGGAATGACCATGTTCACATAATTGACTTCTCACTTTCTCTTCCTTCATTATATAACAGAGGAAGTCACACAGCATAGAAATAGTTACAGTAATTAAGATAGCATATGCAAATAACCTAAAGGACATTACTTCCATTAATGTGTCCCTAAACTCTTCAATTTGTCATTGGTCGAATTTAAACATTCCACAAGGAATAAAATTATACATAAGGCAAGGAGTATCTCTCACACTCAAGATCATCTCAACAGTCCGTCTGTCAATTCACATATGTGATAAAATTATTTGAATATCATGATTTTAATATATCATGAAGCATATATTTTTGATAATTTGTATATATGCCAAAGCTGTACAAATAAATTATATGATAATTACAGATGTCCAATACACCGATTTCAGTGGTTTCATGATTTCAACACTTACTGTTCCTTATTGCCAGGTAGTTGGCTTCTATCCAGAGTTGCCTCATCTTATAATTCTGTCTTTTTCTGGAGACTCATTTATCTGTCACTGTAGCATGCCTGATGGAGGATAGCATCTAAGAGTCGCCAAGGCCAAACTGGAGAAGCAATGTGGCTCTGCTGCCTGCTTCTATCAGTGAGAAATCAGCAACATATCCAGAACCATTTACATGGTAGCCAGGGACATGCCAGTCATCTATGTGTCCACAAAGAGGGAGGATGTAGCTTATGGGCGTGAGGAAGCCTGCAATAGCCAGTGTTAAGAACAGTTACATAGGAAACTGCAGGATGCAAGTGTGAAACCTAGGAATGGAGACTGAATGGAAGATGTCTTGGTGGAGATAATAATTACAGTTTGGGAAAAATGACTAACCATTGCATAAGTGACATCGAAGAGCTTTGGAGGCAGTTTGAACAGCACAAGTAAAGCTTTCATTTATTAAAAACATTATTAAAAACAAAACAAAAACAAAATAAAGGGCCGTGTCTGGTTCCATGGTCCTACACAAGCTAGGGTCTGAGTTGATTTCCCCGGCTCCTGTTGCCACTGAGGGCCATGCTGATACCTGGGATCTGGTCAGTCACCTGAGACAATGTTGGTATCTGAGGGACAGGCCATACTGATCCATGTGGCCTGTACTGTCACCAGGACCATGGTAACATCTGGACCAGCACTGCTGCTGAAGGCCATGCCTAGGTCCATGGTCCTGTTGCAGCTAGGGTCTGTGCTGATCTCTGTAACCCATGTTACCACAGGGGCAATAAGAACCATGTGTGTTGCAATCTGAGGACTGTACTGAGCTGACACCTCCTTGGCTGACCCAAGGAGAGCTGACCCTGGCCCTTGCTGGCCACTGCAGTAGAAGAACTAGCCCCACACTTCAATAAAGAGTTGACCACACACTCGGGAGAGATGGCCTGACCCTTTACAATGGGTATAGAACAGCTGGCCCTGATGGAATGGGAGTAGAAGTGCTGACCCTTCCCCTCACCTGAGTGGGACAGTCCCAGGGGTCCAAATTGATCTAATCAGCTACCACCCAGATGCATATCCGGGGCATTGAATTGACCCACCAAAATATCTACCCCATCTATGACCTGCCAGAGTAATGAAGGAACTGCCTCTGTGGTGTGGGACTAATATTAATGGTGTACCAGAAGCCAGAGACCTTAACCTTAGCACAAACTCACGACAAAGAACCTTTGCAATTAAAGCTGAGTGGATCAAAGGTATTCTTGATGACAAACCACAGTTTCCATTGTTATTATTATGAATGAACAAGTGTTGGAGAGGCAGGAAAGATGGAGGAGTGAAAGGGAATTTTGATTGCTTGTTTTGTTTTTAATTAATTTTTTTATATTTTCTTTTGAGACAGGTAATATGGGAGTGAGGGGCAGATATGGAGTGACTGGGAAATGACCAGAATTGGGGTGCATGATATGAAATCCCAAAAAATCGATAAAAATAAGTTTTAAAAAAGAAGTAATGCATTGTAGAGAAACTTCAATATTTATCGCTCTAAAAAAACAAATAAAATAAACAGCAGAGTAAGTGGAGATGGACTGAAAGTATAGCATAAAATCCTGAGATGCGATAGGCTGAATAAGGAAAAGAATGCAGATATAATGCTATCAATGGCAGCTGAGATGTAATCCCAGGTAAAACAATCTGGCTGCATTCTGAATAGTTAATATACTAGCTAATTTGACCTCAGTACCAATCCTTACAGTTAGGCGGTATTTTTTCTTATTGTGTTTGTGAGGATGTTGGGCATAGAATGAGTGAATGGAAGCCATTTGTTCTATATATGGTCTTTGAAACGAAGCCCCAGGTATAAGTATCTAACCATTTGCCTTTTTATACTGATGGTCACATAACAAACCTTTAATTGTGGAGGGGAGAGGCACATAACCTATCTATGTTCTGGATGTAGAGGTTACTCAGAAAGTTGGTAGAAGGAGAGGAGAATCATTGTTCTCCACATGGAAAGCACACCAGAGGCACACTTGACTAGGGTGAGCCACCAAACTTCTGATTAAGTCACAGAAAGAAATATCCAAGCAGTACATTTCTGACAAGTTCTCAGAGATGCTGCCATCAGGACATGGCCTATAGGACATAGCCCACAGGAAGAAGCTACTTGGATTTCAGTAACTATGATAAACATGGACTAACACTTGATGCTTTATATGACACAGTAGGTGCTTAAGATCATGCCCTCTGTTCCAGTGTCACAGTTCCAACATCTTTTTTCCCCATTCTGAATCATAGCCATCATTCCTTTGTAGGTTGTCTGGGGCTACCGATCATTAATGGAACTGTAGTCAGCTTCTCCAAGGTGTGTCTTCTTCATTTGTGTTAAATATCTAGGTCTTTCATATAAAATACAAAATGTCAGTCAAGTTAAACAACAAAAGTTTATTTTCTCAGTTATTTGTAGGCTAAAATATTTGGTCTGTTTTCACAAAAAGTCTCTCTCCCTGACTTGTAGATGGCAGATTCTTCCTATTCCTTACATGCCCTATACCATGTGAATGTGTGTTCTTGGTGTCTTCTTATCTTTTTTATGGGAGCATCCATATTGGTTTAGGAATTAAAGCCCACCAATGGGACCTTACTTACTCCAATTATATATTTAAAGGCTCTGTCCCCAAATGTTGTCTTATTCTGGAACACTGGAAAAGAATATACCAACACCTAAATTTTGGTGTGACACAGTTCAGCCAGAAACAGACAACTATCATTTGTCAACTGAAGATAACTACAAAATATTAAAGTTTTAGAAAGTGTAATAATTCTGATCCCCACGTGCTATGTAGTCTGAATTCCCCAACAATTGCCACTAGAGTCGAGTCATATTGAAAATCAGCTAAGAATTCTAAACATCCTAGGTAGGCAAAACCCAAATACTGGACAGTATAATCACATGAACAGACTGTGATAAAACAAGAACTTAGAAAATTGGCAGTAGGATTTCTATGCAGTACTATGTTGTTGCACAAATAATAAAAACCCAGAGACAGATATTGGGACTGAAGATCAGAAAATCAAAGCAATTACCTCTACTAAGACTCAGACATGAACGAGGGTGGGTCCAGCATAAACCTGCAGGGCTCCAGCAGAGAAGCCCGCGCTTTTCATGGTGGCTGGTCCTTGGTGAGTGCCACAGCTTCAGATCCACCTGCTCAACTGGGGTAAGAACAACTCTAGCCCCCAGGCGCTCTGCTCGATTAAGAGATTCCCTCTCCCCTTCCCCCAGCTTTTCTGTGTCCCACATCCCAGAGGGTCCATTGGGCAGAGCTCCCCTTTGACGGGACCCTGGTTCCCCACGGGAATTGGCCTGTGGCAGGGCTGGGAGCTTGTACGAGTGTGGATCCAGCATAAACCTGCAGGGCTCCAGTAGATAAGCCCACCCCTTTGATTGAGGCTGGTCATTGGTGAACACCACTGCTCCAGATCCCTCTGACTGGAGTGGACCAGAGCAATCCCCTTAGACCAAGCAAGTGGCCACTAGCTACTAATAGTTGATCCACCTGGAGAGGAAGAGATGGGCAGG
>JAQHUG010000123.1:5604543-5628066 GCA_028555095.1 Dicrostonyx torquatus
TAAGGAAGCAGGGGGAGGGCGGTGGGGTAGGGGGGAGCTGGAGGGCCAGGAACAAGGGGAGTAAATGTAAATTTTTCTTGTAATAATAATAATAATAAAGAAAAACACAATATATAATTAGGATATATAGGTCTCTGACTCTGTCTCCATCCATCGGGTGAAATATCTATGGTGATGATTAAGATATTCTTCAATATAACTATGGGACAAGGCTAGTTCAGGCACCCTCTCCTTTGCTGCCCAAGTGCCTATCTGGGAACATCCCTGTGGACACCTGGGATCCCCTCTATAGCCAAGTCCCTTGCCAATCCTAAAATGACTCCTTTAATGTAGATATCTTATTTCTTTCTCCAATATCCAGCCTTGCTCCATTCTACCCTCCCACTCCCCCAAGCTCTCCCCAGTTCTTCCCTTCTCCTCCCCCTCTCCCCTTTGCCCACCCCTACCCCCACCCTTATCTCCAACCCCCATCCCTACTCCCGTGTTTCCAACTTTTGCCTGGTGATCTTGTTTGTTTCTAATTTCCAGCAGGATCTATATATGTTTTTCTTTGGGTTCACCTTGCTATTTGGCTTCTCTAGGCTTGTGAGCTATAAGCTTAATGTTCTTTGTTTATGGCTAGGGTCCATTAATGAGTGAGTATATGCCATACTCATCTTTTTGACCCACATTCACATCAGAGCAAGGGACTGAGCTCCTAAGGTCCAGTCGAAGAGCAGAAGGGGGGAGAAGTTGAGCAAGGACATCTGGGCATCAAGGGACTGGCCCACCAACTGAGACAGTGTGCCTGATCTAATGGGAGCTCATCAAATCCAGCTCGACCAGGACTGAATGAGCATATGACCAAACCCAAATCTCTGATTGTGGCTGCCAATGGGTTCTGACTGAGAAGCCAATGATAATGGCACGGGGACCTATCTCTTCTACATGTATTGGCTTTTTGGGAACCTAGTCTATTTGGATGCACACCTTCTTAGGCCTGGATGGAGAGGGGAGGTTTTTGGGCTTCCTTCCCATAGGCCATAGGGCAGGGTACCTTGCCCCCTCTTAAGGAAGTAGGGGGGGAGGGGTAGTAGGGGAGTGGGAGTGCCTGGGACAAGGGGAGGAAGTGTAAATTTTCCTTTTAACCATAAAGAAAAAAAGTTTAAAAAAAGAAATATAGGTCAATAGATAGTCATCTTTAATACTCAAGCTTGTAGTCATATTAGTTAGATTTTGTAGATATAGTGATATATTTTAGTTAAATAGGTATTCTTCAAATCTTTCAGAGACCTTCAAATTATGGCATTTAACATGCTTTAAGAACTTAAGACTTTTCATGACAATAAGACACATCTGCTCCTGGCAGCATCATTTACTTCAAGAGGAAGATGGCCATGGAAGAGATTCCTTGGGGAGTTTGCTAGCCATTTGGACAAGAAACTGCTCTTGCCCGAACTGCTTTATGGCATGCTCTTTGAACTGGATATACAGGACCCACAAAGATATGACTGCTAAATTTGCCTAAAGAAGGTTAAATGGTCATTTGGGGTTCCTGCTTCATGAAAGAGTCTGCTAGATATTCAGCAGGTCACAGAAGAAAGTGACTGGCAAACTTCCAATATATGTAGAATTGTCTTTGAAATTTCCTGCTTCATGAAAAGTCTGTTGGATACTATGGGCCTGTAGGCTGAAGACTGGATGCCCCAACTTAACAAAAGAACTTTGGGTGACTGTCCAGGCAGCGAGATTTCTCCATCAATCTAGAGTTTTGGAAATTGCTTACAATGTACTTCCTGTTTACTTAGGTAATATTATATCTTTTTGTGGTCTTTGATGAAGTTAAAGAATTGAAAGTTGCAGTTTTCCTTAGTTACAATAAAAGATAAAAAAGATATAAATATTGTAACTGTAATTTTTGGTTAATCCTGTTTTGTTGTATGTAATTTTCCTATGTTAAATTTAAAGCCTTCTTTCTTATTTAAACAGACAAAAGGAGGTGATGTGAGATTCCTGTCTGTATGCTGTGGTTACCATTAATGAATAAATAAACTGCTTTGGACCTAAAGCAGGACAGAACCCAAGGGTACTGTTCTTAAGGGCCATTGGCCGAACTTTTAAAGACAGCTTCTCACTTGCTAGAGGCTTGTGACATCACCTAGGTCAGCAAGTCAATTAAGCTAAATATCTCTGCCTCCACAGCATTGCCATTACAAGTGAGTACCACTACAGGCAACTTTTATTTTTAACATGGGTTGTGGTGATTGAATTCATATGCTCAGGCTATCTCTCCTATGACAAACTGGATTTTTAATTTTCTTATTATTGATAGTTGAGAGTACTTTATATATAGTAGAATAAATTATTTTAAAGTTATAGTTTTATAAAATTTGTTTTCCTCCTTTGTGCATTTATTTACACATGCCTAATAGCATCATTCAAAAACTCAGTTTTTGTTTTGATGCCATTTAATTTTCCAATTTCTACTTTATGAGTCTTGGTTTTAGGGTTAAATCTAGGACATTGTGCCTATTAAAAGCATTCCCTTGTGCTTTCTTTGGAAGTGCAAAAGCTTTCAGTTCTGTTAACATCTGGAGTCAGCTGTGTTCATGCTGCACATGGTCCACTCTGTGGATCTAGGACTGCTGCTTTTTGGCCTTTGCATAATGATGCATAGGTGTTTCAGCGCTATTTTCTCTTTCTCTCTCTCTTTCTTTCTTTCTTTCTTTTTTCTTTTTTCAGAATACTCTGATTTTCCTTTTAACCGAAGTGTCCATACTATTGAAAGTGAGCTGACAGTACATTTGTGACTCTGTAAATGGGATGGCTGGGTGGTGCACATTTACATTTGTGTAGGGATTGGTGGATGGTCCATTTGTGTTGCTGTGGGGATCAGTGTGCATCTCTGTGGAGATCATCTGAGGAAATCTGTGCATCTGTGAGGGCATCAGCTGATGCAATTTTTACCTGCCCATCTGCATGGCAGCCACATATTCTCTTCAACCACTGTACTCAACTTTTGCATCAATCTTATATCCATTACTTTCTTTATGTTGTATCTTGAAGTCAGAAGATTTAGGTTCTCCAAGTATAATCTATTTAAGTGTCTTTCTGCAACTCTACATGGATATTAGATTTTGTATCTACAAAACAGTTTCTGAATCTTTTTTATTAGAAGTCAAATTTGGGAGAAGTGATATAAAGCTGGCATGTTTCATTTACTTTTTCATTATTATTTTGTTTCAGAATTGTTTAATAGTTTTTTCATATATGTATTCTAAGTTTCCTTTGGCCAAATATTTCTGTATAAAAATTATCAACTCACAATTTAATTCCATACTATGGTTTCTTTAAAAATTTGATACGTGATTTTTTTGCTTTCAATTTAAAAAAAATCAAATTATATTTGTATATCTATATACTACAATAAAAGCGCGATAATCTCTGTGGCCCTACAGTAATCAGGGTCTGAGTTGATGTCAGGTCTCCTGTTGTCACTGAGGGTAATATGGATGACTGGGGTCTGGTTGACCACCTCTGATCATGTCAGTGTTTAAGGATAGTGCTACACTTTGGGCCATGCTGTTCTGGTGCTGCCACATGGAACAATGGTGAAGTTAAGGCACAGGTCACTGCCTAGGTCATGTATGCCTCTGTAGTTCTGCAGAGGCTGGGATCGGGGAAGTATCCATGTCTCTGGCTATCACCGAGGGCTCAGTGGATATCATGAGTTTGTTCAACCAACTGGGACCATGTTGATGTCTGGGTGCCATGCTGCTAACAGGGCCATCTTGTCTGAAGGGCCTATGCTGCCACTGAGACCATGGTGATGTCCAGACCAAGCTGTTGCCAAGGACTTTGTCTGGGTCCATGGTCCTGCTGCAGCTGGAGTCTGTTGTGATGCCCATGGCCTATGTTAGCTAGCGGGTAATTGGAATCACATTGTGCTGAGCCAGCCCAACCCTTCACTGGACCTAGAAAGGCTGGTCCTCCTCTTGCTGGGCCCACGCTCTCACCATAGACAGACACCTCATGTGGGAAGTACACTAAACTGACCCCGTTGTTGGGGATACAGATGAGTCAACCCTGAGGGCATGAGAAAAAACTTAAAACAGGCGCCATCTGCCATGTGGTGGCATGAGTGAGGAAAGGATACCCCCTTCGACCCATTACCACCTGCAACAGGTGAAAGAGCTAGCTGTGGGGTCAGAGAGTGAGAGAACTAGCCCTGCCCGACAGCAGGTACAGCACACAAGAGAGCAATCTCTACACCCTGGCTAGGTAGCACACGATAGCTGACCCTGTTTGGTTGGAGTCTCAGGTGAGCCAGTCCTGATGGCATGAGAACAGGATAGCTGACTCTCCTACCCCCACCATATGGCCCCTGCAGCCATCAGGAGAGAGAACCACGTACCTTGCCTGGGCAAAACAGTAGATCCGGCTTTGGCAATATGAGTGAGGGGGATCTGGATCTAAGGGTCCAAGAGAAGAATTGGCTCTGGTCCTTACAAGACTGCTTTGGGTTAGCAAGATGAGGCAGTTCTGGAGAGATCATCTGGGTAGTGACAATGAGGGAAAGCAAGTGAGCTGACCAACCCAGCTAACACCAAGACCTAGAACCAGGGCAATGACTTGGTCCACCCTAACACCGACCCCATCTACAAATGGTTGGAGCTTGTGAAGAGAACCAATGTACAGATACAAAGCAGTAGGATCTCCATAACTCAGGACAACAAGACATCCAAAAGGAAACCTAGTGAGAGCCCATTTTGGGTGGTGTATCAGAAACCAGATCCCTGGAGTCAGACCAATGACTCCTGGTATTTGCTTTTGTTTTCTGGGGAGGATGTTAGGGCAGAAGGCTGGGAGATTCAAGGGGACAGGGAGATAAGTGAGACTGGAATGTATAATGTGAAATGCACGAAGAATAAAAGTGAAAAAGTTGGATAATCTCTTATTTACTGAGCAATATTTTCATGAGATGCCATTTATTTTTTATGTAGAAAATCATTCAGTCTGTAAGCAGTGTCCATATTCTTCTTATACTTGACTGTGTATATTTATTATTACATCACTATAGTGGCTAAGAGCTCAGCAAAATGCCAGTTAGAAAAAAAATGGTCACATTCTCCCCTATTACTGACACTTATGTTTTAGAAAAAAGTCATTCAGTATTTTATGATTCTACATGATGATAGGAGTTTTTGAGGAAGCTATATTTTATTGGTAATTTGTGCAGTTATTTTTATTGTGAATATATATTGCATCTTGTAAAATACTTCTGGGTTTATTGAAATATTTTTGTACAGTATAATAATATGGCATATTTCACATTTTAATTTTTGAATGCTAAACAGTCTCTATATTTTATGGCATTCTTTACCAAAAAATATCTTTTCATTGTTTATCTTGTTTGATTTGTACAAATGTTATTGTGAATTCTCACTGTGGGAGATTTTGAATTTTAGTGCAGTTTTCTGCTATATTATTTATATTACATATTCCTAGAGTGAAACAAAGAGAATAGCCACTTCTTAATTATCTGAAATGTTTGTACTAATTTGGTGTTACCTTCTTACTTAAATGCTTGTACAAATCACAGGTGAAACCATCTTGGTTTGGGGTTTTCTTTGTGGGGTACTCTCCTTTTCATAAGTAGTTGTGATGGTCCATCTTGATTGCCATATTCCTTGAATTTATTATCAACTAAGATAGGCCTTTGGGTAGGTCTGCGAGGGCATTCCTGTTTTAAAGGAGGGAAAGAAGTCTCCTGCCAAGAGTGAAAACCCCTTCAAGTGATTTCCCCTAATGTGAAGGTGTCAGAGGAAAAGGCAGTGGCAGTCTGTCCTCTTTCTGCCTTTGCTTCTTGTTGGTGAGTAGGGTTACCTCTGCTCTCCACTGCCATTCTTCATATATTTTGATTGCTTCAATGTGTACTTAAACCCAATGACTTTCCAAGAAAACCCAGACTTTCACTGACAGATTGGGACTTCTCAGTCATCAAGCTCCATGGGCTGAGCAGCTATCAGGTTCTCAAGCTGCCCCGCATGCAGATGGCCAATCTTGATCTACCCAGTTTATGTCATATGCAAATGTGTGTAGGGGGAGGTGTGCTGTATGTGTGGTTTGTGTCTTCAATTCTTCTTGAAAGTCGTGACAACTCACTACCATTAGATAACAATTTCTGTTACCACCCTCATCCTCAATGAGCTTTAGAGGTTTGTGGGTTTAAGAGACTTGCTTCCTAAATTATCAAATATAGGAATATAATTATTTGTATTCTTTTATTATCAATTCTGTATCAGCAGAATTTTTATTGTTCTCATCTTGTATGTGATATTCATAATCTATTCTTTTTTCTTGTTATAGTCAGTTTGGCCAGTATCCAGCAACTTTATTGATTTTGAGGAACTTACTTTTCATTTCAGATTGCTCTTTTTATATAGGAGGGTCCTTCTTTATTTCTGTTGCTTTCATTGGTTAAATAAAGACTCTGCCTGGCCTGTAAGATAGGTCAGCCCTTAGGTGGGTGGAGTAGACAGAAAGGAAGTTCTAGGGAAGAAAGGAAGTGTGAGAGCCGCCATTAAGCCACCAGGGTGAGACATGCTGTATCTTCCTGGTAAGCCCACTACCTTGTGGTGACTTTCATTCTATTAAAATGTGGTGAAATAAGATGTGAGAGTAAACCAAGAAGAGGCTAATTATAATGAGCCAGGCAGTAATTTAATTAATACAATTTTTGTGTGGTTATTCCGGGTATAAGCCAGGGCCAAAAGCAGGCTGTTCGGCCATTCAATCAGGGAGCCAGGTTGGACTGAACAAATGGCCTGCGTTCCTCTCAGGTGCTGGGAACACAGCCCCTGCACCTCTTGCAACATTTTTATTTTCTTTTTAATTTATTTCTAGTCATTTCAATTCTGAACTGCTTAATTTTTATCTTCTGTTTACTTTATTACTTGGGGGAAAAGGGATATGATGGTTGTAGAGAGGGCTAACTGTACTTGTTTTCTCCAAAAGAACATAGTTATATTGCCAGCACCCAAATCAGGTACATAACATCCCTAGTATGGAGTAGGAATAGCAATACCAGGGCCAGAGAAGAGCAGGGTAACATGGGTCATGGACATCAACACAGAACCTAGCTGTAGCAGGATCATGGATCTAGACATGGCCTTTGGCAGCAGACTGGGCCTGGAAAACACCATGGCTCCAGGTGGCAGCACAGGCCACTCAGATCATCATTACCTCAGTGGCACCGTGGTTTTCAGACACCAACATGGCCACAAGTTGTGGCCTAGGCCCTGGATATCGATGTGACCTCAAGGACCAGAGACATCAGCACAGGCTCCAGATTTTGAAGAATACCAACACAGACATGGCCCTGTCAGAATCAGCAGCCAACTTGTTCACACATTCCCAAAAAGGGGAGAGAGGATTGAGGAAAGAAAGAGACAAGAGACAGAAGATAGAAGGCTTTCAGTGAATATTGTAAAGCTTCAAATTCATTAGTCATAGTTCCAATCAAAAGGTGAGGGCAAAAAACTTCTGTCCCATGATACAAAGAACAAACAAGCACAATTTCCTGCTTACATCTCAAAAAACCTAGTAATCATGCATGAAGTCAAGCATCCTGTTGCCTGGTCTTTGAGTATCAAGACATCCAATAGCTCCACGTTTGGCCAAACATCCTTTTATTTTTTCTTGAAGAGCAAGAATAGGTTTGAACTTTCTGACCTTTAGTCAAGACAAAACAGATTCAAAACTATGAGCTCCCATGACCCCCCCCTTTTTTAAAGATTTATTTATTTATTATGTATACAACATTCCTTCCATGTATGCTTGCATGCCAGAAGAGGGCACGAGATCTCATTATAGATGACTGTGAGCCACCATGTGGTTGCTGGGAATTGAACTCAGGACCTCTGGAAGAGCAGTCAGTGCTCTTAAACTCTGAGCCATCTCTCCAGCCCCTGACTCCCACTTTTTAAAATTAATTTTTATGCCTGTGCTTCTGCCACAGGACAGATGACTATGCCTGTCTTAGGTTGTCTTTTTCCAACCTTCTAGACTAACCCATCATTGAAACACATATTCCATCATACATGTTCTGGCTTACATTGATTGGAGGAAAAAAAAACTTACCCATCTTTGATCATTAGTCTCTGTTTATTAAATGTTAGCATCATACCAAATTCTTCTCAGAATGAGTTCTAACTTTTTTTTCTACCCATTAGCAATTTCATATCCAACAGAAGATATTATAAACATTAACAGGTCAAATACCATGATTGTAATATGATTATTAACAAAGGACACATAACTGATTAAATTACAATTCTCATAATTTCAGTTGAAAGAAGGGAAATGTTTTTGTGGTGGATAATGTATGAGTCTTTCCCCTTTCTTTCCTAAAATTTAATGTATTGCTGCTATCAAAATCCAATGATAAGTTTTGGCTGTTCCAGTCCCCAAGTTCTGAATACTAGCAGCAAAAACATCATCCCACTTCTTATCAGTTTCAGGGGCGGTCACATTAGTACCTCCAATTTGATTTTCTGACCAGTCTGCACTATTTCTGAATTCTAGTGAGAGTATACCAAAAAAGGGCTACACATCACCTCCATAATAGTTTTCTATTGTTCAAATGAGTCTCTTTCCCACAGAAATGAAATTTCTGGGGCACCTGTTCTCCAGACCTTCTATTTCAGCAGCAGATGAACACTGACTTCCATATCCCAATGGAATATGGGTAATGGATAAATGGCTAAACATTTAGTCACTGAATCATTTTTGGAAAAACAAATGGACATTCCTCATGCGGATCCAGAATAATTAGTACTCATAGTGCTCTGGGAAACTGCTTCAGTAGGTCTATCAAAGAGCTGGGAATGATTAACAATCACTGTAATCTCTTTCCCTTCTCAGACTGCTGGATGCAATATTGGGGGGTCAGGAACATAGGTTCAGTACATCTCATTCCAAATTCTTTGGAATCAGCAGCCACAATATCATCAAAACCAGCATTCTATGTTCCACACACTGCACCAAATGTACAGACAGTCATCAAGCTTTATTTTTATCTTTTGAAAAAGAGCAGGCATGCATGCGCTCAACCCCTTATTAAAACAGATTCAGGACCTTTCCGTAATCCAGTGCAAAGATATCTCCATTTCACTGAAGCAAAAGTTGCTCAAGTGCCATCATGCCAAAAATCTGTTCACAGCAGATTGCTCTCAGGCATCCCCATTCATGAGATTTAAAATAAAGAGAGCATGACTTAACACATTATATGGCAATTAGGGGTATAACTCCCCCTCTTTTATTTTTAAAAATTGTGTTTTCAATCCCTTGTTCTGATGTGACTGTGGGTCTCTGGCTCTATTTCCATTCATCATGCAAAATTTCTATGGTGACGCTTAGGATATTCAACAAAGTAACTATGGGACAAGTTCAGTTCAGGCACCCACTCCTCTGCTGCCCAAGTATCTAGCTGGGACCTCCCTATGAATGCCTGGGATCCCCTCAAGAGACAAGTCCCTTGCAAATCTTAAAAAGACTCCCGTTAATGTAGATATCTTATTCCCTTCCCCAATAACCATCCTTCCTGCATCTCCCCCCTCCCCCAACCCAGGCTTTCCGCGGTTCTTCCTTTCTCCCTTCTAGCCCCTCTCTTTCACCTACTCCCTCCCCACATCCCAACTCCCACCCCCATCCCCACACCCGTGCTTCCAACTTTTGTCTGAAGGTTTTGTTTGCTTCCGACTTCCAGGATAATCTTTATGTTTTTCTTTGGGTTCACCTTGCTATTTGGCTTCTGCAGGCTTGTGAGCTGTAAGCTTAATGTCCTTTGTTAATGGCTAAGGTCCACTAATGAGTGAGTACATACCACACTCTTCTTTTTGGGTTTGGGATATCTCACTAAGAATAGAGTTTTCTATTTCCATCCATTTGCATGCAAAATTCAAGATGTCATTGTTTTTTTCCACTGAGTAGTATTCCAATGTGTATATATTCCACACTTTCTGGATCCATTCTTCCATTGAAGGGCACCTAGGTTGTTTCCAGGTTCTGGCTATTACGAATAATGCTGCTATGAACATAGTAGCACAAATGCTTTTGTAGTACGGTTGGGCATCTCTTGGGTATATTCCCAAGAGTGGTATTGCTGGATCCTGAGGTAGGTTGATTCCCAGTTTCCTGAGAAACCGCCACACTGATTTCCAAAGTGGTTGCACAAGTTTGCATTCCCACCAGCAATGGAGGAGTGTTCCCCTTACTCCAGAACCTCTCCAGCATAGGTTATCATTTGTGTTTTTGATTTTAGCCATTCTGACAGGTGTAAGATGGTATCTCAAAGTCGTTTTGATTTGCATTTCCCTGATGGCTAAGGAAGTTGAACATGACCTTAAGTATCTTTTGGCCATTCGAATTTCTTCTGTTGAGAATTCTCTGTTCAGATCATTACCCCATTTTTTAATTGGGTAGTTTAGAATTTTTATGTCCAGTTTCTTGAGTTCTTTGTATATTTTGGAGATCAGGCCTTTGTCTGATGTGGGGTTAGTGAAGACCTTCTCCCATTCAGTAGGATGCCTTTTTGTCTTAATGACTGTGTCCTTCGCTTCACAGAAGCTTCTCAGTTTCATGAGGTCCCATTTATTTATTGTTGTTCTTACTGTCTGTGCCACTGGGGTTTTACATAGGAAGTGATCTCCTGTGCCCATGTATTGCAGGCTACTTCCCACTTTCTCTTCTATGAGGTTCAGTGTAGTAGGATTTATACTGAGGTCTTTAATCCATTTAGACTTGAGTTTTGTGCAACAGAGACAGTGGGCTCGATCTATTGGGAGCTCATCAAATCCAGCTGGACCAAGACTGAATGAGCAAATGACCTAACTGGACTCTATGAATGTGACTGCCAGCGGGGACTGACCTAGAGGCCAACGATGATGGCACTGGGACCTATCTCTTCTGCATGTATTGACTATTTGGGAACCTATTCTATATGAATGCACATCTTCTTAGACTGAGATGCAGGGGGGAGGGCCTTGGGCTCCCCATAGGACAGTGTATCCTGCACCATCTAAAAGAAGCAGGGGGAGGACGGTGGGGTAGTGGGAGAGCAGGAGGGCCGGGAACAAGGGGAGTAAATGTAAATTTTGCTTTTAAAAATAAAAAAATAAATAAATAAATAAAAAATTGTGTTTTCAAAAGAACATGGGCATGTTCCACAATTCCTTGCTCTTGAGTAATATAAGGAATGCCTATTTTATGTTCAGTTTTGCATTGAAAACAAAATTGTTTAAATGCTTTACTAATATATCTTAGTCCATTATCTATTTTATAAGTTTAGGGATTCTGATATATAAAAAATATTTTAAGCAATGAGTTATCACATGCTTGGTGATGTCCCCAGTTTGTGCAGTGGCCATCAAGATCCATGAATAGGGATCAGCAGCCACATGCACATATCTTAATTTGCCAAATTCTGCAACATGAGTTACAATCGTTTGCCATTTAGAAAGAAGGTTTCAAGGATTTACACCGAAGTGAGGCATAGACAGAAAATACAGGCATACATCACATTGCTTAACAATCTGATAAGCACATTCCCTGGTAAGACCCAAATGTTTTCTTAATCTTCTGATATTCAGTTGATGAAGGGAATGTGATTGTTGAGTCAATTCTATCTGGGATAAGGCAACCATCTTTGTTAATATATCAGCTGACACATTACCATCAGCTAAAGGTCTAAGGAGACTGGGATGAGCTCCAATATGACCTACAAAGTATGGTAACTTTCTTTGATTAATGGCATCTTGAATTTGCTGAAATGTCATCCTAACCTGACCTTTACTAGTTCCAATACAGGGAACAGTCTCTATAAATTGAAGAGTTCCTAATATATGACTATCAGCATATAAATTCATTGAAGTATATAAAAATCTTGAAAACTATAGCTACAGCTCATAATTCTACTTTCTGAGCTGAGGCTGGAGTTGTTTGTACTACATATCCTCTACCATTAGTAACATAGGCAACTCTTCCATTGGAGGAACCATCAGTAAAAACCAGCATAGCATCTTTTATGGAATTTTTCATGACTACTTTAGGAAATATAAAGAAAGATGTTTAGGCAAATTGCAACAATCTATCAGTTAGAAAATAATTTATCAATTTGGTCCAAAAACCAGGCAAAAGCAATCTTTTAAGAATCCTTATTTTGACATAACCAATCAACTTGTTGTTTAGTATAAGGAACATTGAGCACACTTGGTTCTCTACCAAAATATCACCTAGGTTCTATCTGGCTTTTCTGTACTAAACAAGCTACTGCTTCATAATACGAGTTCAATGCTGGGCCAAGGAAACAGGAAGATGCAACCATGATAATGTCTCATTTTACCACAACACAGCTGTTGGGGTATGTAGTGTAGGAAGCACGTAGGTTTCTTATAGTTTCACATAGTTGACATAACATACTTGCTGATGCTGAATGGCCTGCTCCACCTGAGATAGCAGTTGTCTAGCAGCATCTGGAACATGTCTAGGGGAACTAGGATCACTTCTCCCCTTAAGAATATCATTCAGGGGCTCACAATCTCCCATAGACAGTTTCAACCAGGACCATAACCACTGAAAATCTTCAAATAATTTCTGAAAAACATCCAAAATTTATAGGCTATCTTCATAATTTACAATTTCTGTGGCTTAATTGCTTTAAGATACAACATATGTCTCAAATACTGGAAAGGTGTTTGTACTTTTTCTCGGGCAATAACTAACTCCATGGGTAACACTCTGCTGAAGCTGTTCATATGTTGAAAGCAAAACTCATTCATTGTTATGAATAAAGCAAAATATCATCCATATAATGAGTAATACAAACTTGTGGAAATACATGTTTAATATTTTGTGTAGATTGAGCCACAAATTTCTGAAATAATGTAGCACTATTGGCCATATACTAAGTCAAAACCTTCCAATGATATCTCCTTTTGGGCTCTTTGAAATTAACTGAAGGAATGCTGAATGCAAATCTATAACAATCTTGGGGTGCCAAACGGATGGTATAAAACAATTCTTTTAATCTTAAATAATTATATAGGTATTCTTTGCTATGGCTGTAGAAGAAAGAAATCCAGGCTGCGAAGTGTGGTCTCATTAACATTTCTTAAATCCTGTACCAATCCATTTCCCAGATTTCTTTTTAATCAGAGAAACAGAAGTATTCCAGAGAGAATTTGAGGGTGCAATATGGCCAGTATGTATTTTTTTTCGGCATTAACTGCTGGGAAGCTTATATCATCTCGTCTGTTATAGGCCATGGATCCACTCATACATGCATTTCACTTTTATTTATGACAAATCTTCTCTGAACTGCGGGGATGTAGCTCATGGAGTCCGCAGACCACAATTGCCTGTGTATTAGGTCAAGGCATGGGTTGCATGCTCTGCAGCTCGGCAGTCCCACAAGGTACCAATTACTGGCAACCTTAAGTGGTGCCCGGGTGCTTTCGCTTCCCCAAGTCCTGTCACATTCGGGAAACAGCAGCAGTACTACCAGTGCAGAGGAGTGAGAAGGAGGTTAAAAAGATCTACAAACTCTCAAAATTGCTGTACTTATTCCTGCTTTGCTTGAGCTCCTCTGTTTTTTAAAATATCTTTAAGCAAATGTACAGACAGCTGACTACTATTACCCTGTCCCATATTTACAATTTTACTCCCGAGCTATTCACCACACTTCTACATCATTATTATTCAAGTGCTCACTTCCATCTGTAGAGACGTTCAATTTTACCCCTTGTTTTCAGGTTCTACAAACTTGTGACGATTGTCAGGAACAACAGCACATTTCTTGGAACACTTGCACATTCCTTGAAAGTGAAGTGAAGACTGAGGAAATAAATAGACAAGAGACAGAAGTTAGAGTCAGGGAGGACTTCCAGTGAAGACTGTAACAGCCTCAGGTTTATTACTGATAGTCCTTATATATCCCAGTCAAAAGGTGAGGGCAAAAGCCTTCTGTCCCATGATACAAGGAACAAACAAGCGCCATTACCTCTTTACATTTCAAAACACCTACTAACCATGCACTAAGTCAAACATCCTGTTGCCTGGTCTTTGATTGCCAGTACCCTGGTCCTAATACTTTTTAACCACTGAGAGGGGAGACAGAAAAAAGAAGAGATGTTTGCAAAAGGGTAGTGCTAAAATGACAACAAGCAATTGGTGCAGACTAAAAATGAAACCTGAAATGCTTTAGTTAAGTAGAACAGAGAGAGCAGATCTTATAGACAAAAATTCATGTGATGTGATTTTGAAGGTGGTAAATTTTTAGTAACATTCTAAATCAAGTTAGTAATTAATATGGGAGCCATGAGTATCAAAATGAAGAAAATGCTCAAGAGTAGAAACAGCAAGTACAAAGGTCATGTGGCTGAAATAGTCTTGACATAACCACAGGTCAACAGTTAAAAGTTGTAGAATAAAAACAATTTTAAAACTTCACTTTTATTATAATTACTATTTCTTTCCTTAAGAGAAAATTAAACCAAGAAATGAGACTAGCATATGTCATGGAGAAATATCATGAAACATGGTGGGTTTCATGTTTCCAAATTAATAGTTGTAAGGGTAACTACAATGGAGAAATACAAAGATGACTTTACCAAACATAAAAAATAATTGGAAAACTGTACGTGACTTTGAAGAAATCATGCAAGTTCATCATGGATATGGGTAAATTTCAAAAAACAAGCAAGCAAAGAAACAGGAAAGGTAAATTAAACATAAGAAAATACAAGAAAACCCAAAACCCAGCAATGTTCTAATGCATTAAAAAATGATGCAATCATTAGCTTTCCACAAGAAATTCATTTTGTTTCTAAGTAGTTTCAAATTAAAAGTGAAAGAACACATACTATGCAAACATTTATCAGTGAAATACAAGGGCTTCTGTATTTTAAAGGGAGTTTGTTTAAGTACAAAAGATTCTATTTGAGGTTTACATAGTGTAGTTATGTAAAAGTTCTACTTAATATGAGGCCACAGAACATTAAAAGCATGTGGTATTTTCAGTCTGAAATTGTCTCCACAGGACCATGTTTTAAGTACCAGATTCTCATTTGTTGACACTCTTCAATAAGTTCTAGAATATAAAATTTAAAGTCCTACTTGGAACTTTATAGATATTAAAAACTGCCTTCTTATCTATTGAATTCAAAGCGGAAATTCAAGAAACTATAATGAATCATTAATCCCAAATCTAGAAGTTATGTTTATTGATCACTACTTGACAACAACAAAATTCACATCCTTTTATAGGGTTTAAAAGCTGCACAGAATATTCTATAATATCTACTAGAAAGCAACTCTTCTAGATCCATCCATTTGCCAGGAAATTTCAAGATGCCATTATTTTTTCCACTCTGCAGTACTCCTTTGTGTAAATGTACCACATCTTGTTTATCCATTCTTTAGTCAAGGGGCATTTAGGTTGTTTCCAGGTTCTGGCTATTACAAATAATGCTTCTATGAACAAAGTTGATCACATGTCTTTATGGGGTGAATGAGTATCCTTTGGGTATATACCCAAAAGTGGTACTGCTGGGTCTTGAGATAGGTTGTTTCCTAATTCTGAGAATACACCACACTGATATCCAAAGTGACTGTTCCAGTTTGCACTCCCACCAGCAATGGAGGAGTGTTCCCTTTACTCCACATCCTCTCCAGCATAAGTTATCATCATTGTTTTTGATCTTGGTCATTCTGAAAGGTGTAAGATGGATTCTCAGAGTTCTTTTGACTTTTATTTCTCTGATGGCTAAGGATATTGAACATTTCTTTAAATATCTGAGTGAAGTAACCCAGATCCAGAAAGACAACCATAATATGTATTTACTTATAAGTGGCTTTTAGACAAAGCAAAGAAAAACCAGCCTACAATTCACGAATCCAGAGAATCTAGACAACAAAAAGGACCCTAGGACTCTAAGAGAGGCATACACAGATCTAATCTACATGGGAAATAGAAAAAGATAAGATCTCCTAAGTAAATTAGGAGTATGGGAATCATGGAAGAGCATAGAAGGGGAGGGAGGGGAAAGGGAGGGAACTGAAGAGAATATGTAGTTCAATAAAAGCAATAAAAAAGGAAGCAAGTCTTAAGAAATTTAAGATTCATATATACAATATCATATATTACATATGTTAGAATAAAACCAAAAAGTAGTTGGAACTGAATGGTATACTTTCAAATAATACCTGAGTCAGAGAGGAAGTAGCCAAAAAACAAAGTACATTTCGAAGCTGAATAGCTCTAAAGTAAAATATAATAATAGCTGTGATCATGTTAACAGCAATGCTGATAAAGAAACTTATCTTAATACATGAGGACATTAAAATGGGGGATATTTGGAGATGGGAGAGGTGACTCAACCATTAAGGAACAAAGTTTGCTTCTTAACACTCAAGTTACAATCACCCTTGATTCCAGCTCCAGGAATCTGCTGTTCTTTTCTGGTCTCTGTGGGAACTTGCACTCATGTCCTCAAGCCTATATATGTGTGCAAACATGCATACACATATGCATATGTGTACATACACACAGATGCACACTCACATAATTGAAAATAAAACATTTTGAAAACTAAGAAAAGTTTCAAATTTATGGGCAAACCTCTGTCTAAATAATCAGAAAAAAATGAACAAAACTTGGCCAGGCATGGATTGTACATACCTCAGGAAGTGTGCAATCAGAAAGTGTAGCACTCAGGAAATAGAGACAGGTGAATATTTGTCTCTGTGAGTTCTAGGCCAACCTGGTTTACATAGCCAGTTTCAGAATAGCCAAATTTATATAATGAGATCATGGACCTAGTATCAAACTAGGAAGAAAGAAAGAGAAAGAGCAGGGGGTGGAGGAAAGGAAAAAAGGAGAAAGGAAGGAAGGCAAAATATTTTCAAAGTTATCAAAAATTGTAAATAATAACACAAAGAAAGAAAAGCAATAAGGAAAATCAATATTGGCAATTGATATTTCTGAAATGTAAATAAAATATACAAATATCTAGCAAAAATCAAAAGTAAAAGAGAAGACTGAGCTTATCCATATAATGAAAAAAAAGAAGTAGTGCTTCTTTTATTTTTTGGTTATTAATCATCCTAAAAAGAAACTGATGTCAGTTTAAAAATTATAGAAATAGATATAAGAATAAATAGATATAGATATATGCCATAGACTATTCTTAGATATTATTTAAAATAATATATAATATATTCTAGATGCATTATTCTTAAGTATTTATTTACTATGAATAAAATATATGCATGCAAAATCATCATTATTAATGCAAAATATATAAGAGACACATGGACCTCTGAAACAGAACAGATTAATAAATGAGACAACAAATTGATTAAGGATTCACTGACAGTGTGTGTTATAAACAAGGCCAATAACAGAATGAAACAAAATTCAGTGATGAAATTCAAACACACTATCTGTGTGAGACTCATAAAAGAGCGATTTTTGACAAAATAATTTACAGAAAAGTATGGACAAAGTTGCAAAATTAAGGATGTTCCAGTGAAGGGAGTTAGATATGTCATCAATAAAATAAAACTTAAAGAAATAAAAAAAAAACAAAAGAATATGTACAAAAACTTTATTTTAGGGATTGGTGTCTTCCTAGGCACCTATAATAAAACAACAACAATCTGACATTTTAGAAACAAAATAATTAGTTGAAAGCAAAAAAAAAATTGCATGACTCTAGCCTTTAGACATTCTGTATTAATCATGTTAAAGTATTGTGGTACTAGTCTTATGAATACAAGTGAAAGCCTCAGTAGATTTAACTTAAGTAGAGCTAAGTAGAATTTAGACAAATTCAACCAATGGATCAAGTCATGGCAACAATCATGACTGGCCTTTGTTTTACATTCCTCATCCCCATTGGGATGTAGTGGCATTTCATTTGTATTGTAATAGATGTATCTTCCCTAAATATCAGAGAGTAAAGTAGCCCTACTATTCAGCTTTACAGATCAGGTAGTGGTAACACACACCTTTAATCTTAGTAGCCACACTAGTTGCCATAGAAACTGGGTGGTGCATGCTTTTAATCTCAGTGTTGCATGCCTTTAATCTCAGCCATAGAGAAGATTATAAATTGGGAGGAGACAGCTCTTGGACAGTCTCATCCTGTGATTCCTGGAGGCAGGATTACCATTTTCGAACTGAGGTTGAGGTAAGAGCCAGTGGCTGGCTGTTTTTCTTTTCTGACCTTCATGTTGAACTCCAATTTCTTTCTCTGAGTTTTTATTAATTGTGTTTCATTTGATGCCCAACTTTTGGTGTATGAATTTACAAAAAAAAAAAAAAGCCATTTGCCTGAGTCATTTTACCCACTGGCTCAGGTCAGAGCCAGACCTAAACCTAGTCACCTGGGTTTGCTCCCAGCTCCCATCCACCCCTGTTTAGCTTCCATGTAAAGATGGAAAATACACAGAGAATCTGGATACTATGTGCTATGTGGTATTGCTTTGTCTTTGGATTGGTTTGACTGCTGAAGAAGGAGCAACAGCTGTTAAAAGATTATAAATGCTGCTGGATTAATCCAACATATATATTTTGTTAATGCCATTGCTTCAAAAATTAAATCAAAAGATGTGCTACTTTTTAGAAGAGGTTTTCCTTTTGTTTCCATGTGAAGTGAGAGTTCTGGGATTCATTTTTGCTTAAGAAAAATGAGATTTGTTTGAAGAAGGACACCTGGAATGGCTGGCCCAGATTATCCAATAATTTAGAGCACTTCTGCTGCAATTTCCTCTGAGTTCTACATCCAGAACAGCTTCAACACTTCTGACTGAGATGATCCAGCCTCACAGAATACCTCAGTCAGGATTTAAATATAATCTTAAATTTTCTTTGGGTTCCTATAATATCAGTACCTGTAGGAACTAGAAAACTGCTCACATTCTACCAAAAAAATTATAGATATTTGTCATTGTTTAGGGGGTTAGTTACAAATTATTATTGGTAATGGTCAGAAAAAAAATCAGCAAAGGAAATTAGATTCAAGCTTATTGTCTTGAATAGAGCAAAAGGGGATACAGATATAGTGGAATAAAAAGGTAGATTAGCTGGGCTCTGGTGGTACACACCTTTTATCCCAGCACTGGGAAAGCAGAGGCAGCTGTATCTCTATGAGTTTGATGTCACCTTGCTTTATAAGAACTAGTTCCAGGTCAAATAGGACTGTTACACAGAGAAACCCTGTTTCAAAAAAACTAAAAAAAAAAACCCCCCAAAACAAAAAACTGTAGATTTTCCAATCTACTCTGAAAAGCAAATAGGTAGAATAGAGATATGTTAAGATAAAAAGTACACTATTGAATCTAATTTTTAAAAAGCAATTATTAGTTTTAAACATTTTACAATAGATTAGAATGTTGTATATTGTATACCAACTTTGTGTATTGACACAAATTTGGATTAATTTTGTGAAAACATACTATATGTAATTTCTAATCTTCTTCAAAGTATTGTACCTATCTATCTTATTTAACAATGCAATGAAAATCTCTAGTCCTTGAAAATTATTATTACCAACTTCTAGGATAACAAGGAATTGCAGGTAAAAATTAGTCACCTATTATAATCGTACTTGTAGCTACATTAGGTATATTTTCAAGGTCAAACAAAGATAAATTTTACATAGACAGGTCATGCACCAATCTACTTCAGAGAAGATACTGGGCATTGAAAATACTCCACATGGAATGTATTTTCTTTGTGGCAAAAGTAAGCAGTTGGGCAAGAAAATGCCCTTGCCTCAACTGTTGATAGTATGCTGTTCAATTGGACAAGCAGGACACAAAAGAAAGTGACTACCAAATATCACCAAAACAAGGAGGTACAGCCCTTCAGAATATCCTGCTTCACAGAATATTTGTCAGATATGCTAGGGTTGTAAGATAAATATGGATGCCCCAGCATTGTATAGGAACTTTGGATGACTGTCCAGGCAATAAGCTGTTTCTGCCATTACTCACATTCTTTGAAAGAAGCTTGCTTGCACTTCCTTCTTACTCAGTTAATATTATTTTCTTCTTGGGTCTCTGAGGTAGTTGAAACATAAATAATTATAATTATAGTCTCCCTTGTTTATGAGACACAGAAAAGAAATTCACTAAAGAAATGTAAATATGTAAGGTTGAGAGATATCAAAAGATAGCTTTGGGTGGTAATGCAAGTTTGTAGAAGAAAGAAAATTAGGTACAAAATTTTGGACTCACTAAGGTAGGATAGATGTGTAGTATTTTCTCTGAATTTGTCAAATTCAAATGGACTAAACAATGTTGATGTATTTATTGCCTGTAAATATTATATGTAGTACTGTACTTACTGTATGTACTTTTCTTATATTAGTTATAGTCCTTTTTCTATTTTAGACAAAAAGATGAAATGTAGTGGCATTTCATTTGTATTTTAATGAATAATGTTTGCCTGAAGATCAGAGAGCAAAACAGGCCCATTGGTCATCCTTATAGACCACACAGTGGTAACACACACTTTTAATCCCACTATCCACACTATTTGCCATAGAAACTGGGTGGGTGGTCCATGCCTTTAATCCCAGCTCTAGAGAAGATTATAAAATGGAAGGAGATAGCTCTCAGACAGTCTCATTCTAAGATTCTAGGAGGCAGGATTGCCATTTTCAGACTGAGGTAGAAGTAAGTGCCAGTGATTGGCTGTTTTGCTTTTCTGACTTTCAGGTTGAATCCAAATTTCTCTCTCTGAGTTTTTATTAATTGTGCTTCACAAGGAAGTAATGTCAGTGGTAGGTAGCAGTATAGAAGCTAGCCCCACAGCAGCATAGCAACTTCATTCTGTCTTGTGAGTGTAGTACAATGATTTTGCTGGTTGATAACCTGTAACATGACTCCATTATCTCCTTCATTATAAATAAATGATACATAGATGGATAGATAAATCTTTCTACACGTATCATAACAGTTCAACATTTTATGGCCTAAAGGAAGTTTTCTAGAATTTACACTTTCCTGCTATAAAATATGCAGTGATTCACTGTTTTGACTTCTGATAAGGTGTTTGGAAATCCCAGATTTATTTTCTTCTTTACCCACAATACATTTTGTAATCCCTAAGCTTGTAAAACTATAATTGTAATATCTTCATTCAATCTTATTGAATAATGAAGAGATTGATACAGTAGTGTGTTCTTGCTTTTGGTGAAAGTCATGATACAGTGGCTGTTATTTAGATTGAGCATAGAGCTCTCTGAGTAATTTGAAACTGCTTCCACATCTTATCCCAAATTCTGAGGCTGTCTCTTTGAATGCACATTTGCATTCATGGGCTTCCCAGGTTCTTCCCAGTACATATCTCTTTTCAACTGTAAATATGTATCATTTGTGATTATGACACAAGCATTTAGGATTACTTTTGATGATATTGGAGTCTTTCTACTGTTATTGTTTTTAATTCATCCTCTCCTTTTTCACTCTCCTTTTGTTTTTATTAGACTGGTCAAACTGTAGTTCAGGCTGGCCTAGAACTCACCAAGTAGCCCACAACCTTAGCATCTTAAGTACTGGGGTTACAGGAATGGGCCACTCCACAAGGCTTCATTTGTTTGTATTGTCTATACTCTCAAAAATATGGCAGTCATGTTCACAACTGCAATGCTCTTATTTGGAGCCAAGAAGATATCTCAGTGCATACAGCACTATGGCAAGTCTGATGACTGTGTTCAGCCCTGAAATCTATGTAAAGATGGAAGCTTAAGAGCATGCATTCTGTATACTCTCTGAACACAAGTGCTGGTGCATGTGTGACCCATAACCACATCAGATACACACATTCAAAGCAATAGTATATAAAAATGTGAAATTACTTTTGTACCATATTAATACAAGATTATATATATATCATACAGTTTAATAGAAAAAGGAACACACACAGATTTACAATACCAGACTCTGGAACCGTGCTTCCCCGAAGACGCCGGCAAATCCGCAATCTGCAGAGAGAGTGCTTACCATGTGAATCTACCCTTTTATACCTAATTGGGACCTGATGGTCCAACCCCTAGTAATTAGCTAACGGCAAATTAAGGGCGGAATAATTAACTAATGGTGGGGTGTGGTTATAAGCCTAATAGGCTAGGACCATTCTCCTTCATCTCCCCCTTTTGTCTAAATAAGATCAATCTAATTCTAGCATAGCTGTATACAATGGGAACAGACATCGAACATAAAATCATAAACAATAAAAATATCAATCCACTATCCCTCCCTCATCTCTTAAATATATGGAAGATATAATCAACCCCTAAATAAGTCCCAAAGTCTGAGGGCAAAATTTTCCAGGATAAGGGACGTTATTCTCTAAAGCTACTTCTTGCTTTCATGGGGACGATGTTTAGTCTAGGGGATCCATATCAGCTGTCCAAGTAGGAATCATCCTGGTGAATGGTATCAAAATGGGTCCTGTAGCAGTGTCATCCACGTCCCGACGTATCAGTCAGAGGAAGGTGTTGCCAATGTGTCCCATCTTCTTTTCCTGGAATTACAACATAGGGTAAGACAACTCAGAGGTATTAAAATGAGGCCACCATCCGGTGCTATCATCCTCTTTCCGGAAACCTCAAAAAATTGCTGCAAAAAATCATTATTCATTGTAAAAAACTGAAAACATTAATTACATATATCAATGAAGGTTATGATAGGCACAAAGAAAAGGAAATATGTTCTTTAAATTCAGTTTATTTTCTGTCTCATACCAACTGACTCTTGACATATGACAGAAAGTTCCAGAAATTCTGGGTTGTACTCTTAATAACAGGCTTGGAATTAGAGGGGGACTGAGTCAGAGTCTCACTCTAAAACCAGCTTTTTATACTTATAAATGTATATTTTGGAGTATAAGAGGCCTTACACAGTATCCACATCAATACATGTATGTACATATATACATATATACATATGTGTGTGTGTGTGTGAAGATTTCTACTCACAGCACCTATTAGGTTCTTTTACTTATCCTTGTTGGGCTGTAGACAGTGTTTATCTGTCCATATTCACATATATCCAAAGTTCTTTTCGGATCTTCTGAACATGAGTATTTTCCTGAGGAGAAAGGAACAGAACCCTGCCCCTCTCCCACTTGTCTGTCTTACCACCTGTAAGATTATTATCATTGTAGATGATTTGTCATGTCTCCCTTTGTAGTGGTTTCTTCTCCTAGCTGAACCTTTATCAATTTGATGGTATCCATAATTTTTCTTCTCCTGTGGAACCAAGAGCAAAACCCCTTCCCCAACACAGCACCTCTCCTGGCTTCCATTGTGAGGTCAGCACATCCTTGAAATAAATCGGTTGATTTAGTTCAATGGATTTCTCCATTATCCAATAATGCTGTTGCTGTTGTTCTGCTGCTGTTGTTCCTTTGTCATTAGCATTAAGAAAATTCAATGTTAATAAAGCATTATGCAACCTATTTCTGGGTGCCTT
>JAQHUG010000123.1:5638494-5650485 GCA_028555095.1 Dicrostonyx torquatus
CAGCATAGATTATCATTGGTGTTTTTGATTTTAGCCATTCTGACAGGTGTAAGATGGTATCTCAAAGTTGTTTTGATTTGCATTTCCCTGATTGCTAAGAAAGTTGAACATGAGCTTAAGTATCTTTTGGTCATTCAAACTTCTTTTGTTGAGAATTCTCTGTTCAGATCGTTATCCCATTTTTTAATTGGGTAATTTAGAATTTTCATGCCTAGTTTCTGGAGTTCTTTGTATATTTTGGAGATCAGGCTTTTGTCTGATATGGGGTTAGTGAAGATCTTCTCCCATTCATTAGGATGCCTTTTTGTCTTAATGACTGTGTCCCTTGCTTCTTTCCTGTTTGGGTGGAATGTTCTATGGATGTCTATCAAGTCCATTTGATTCATTACATCTGTTAGATTCTGTATTTCTTTGTTAAGTTTCTTTCTGGATGACTTATCCATTGGTGAGAGAGGCGTGTTGAAATCTACTGTTAGTGTGTGGGGTTTGATGTGTGCTTTGAGTTCTAGAATCGTTTCTTTTGCATAAGTGGGAGATTTTACATTAGGGTCATAGATATTCAGGATTGAGATTTCATCTTGATAAATTTTTCCTGTCATGAATATGAAGTGTCCATCTCTGTGTCTTCTGAATGATTTTAGTTTGAAGTCGATTTTGTTAGATATTAGTATAGCCACTCCTGCTTGGTTCTTAGGGCTGTTTGATTGAAAGAACTTTTCCCAACCCTTTACTCTGAGAAAATGTCTGTCTTTGTTGTTCAGTTGTGTTTCTTGTAAACAGCAAAATGTTGGATCCTGTATTCGTATCCATTCTCTTAACCTGTGACTTTTTATAGGTGAGTTGAGACCATAGATATTAAGCGATATTAATGACCAGTAGTTGTTAATTCCAGTTATTTTCTTTTCTTTTTTCTTTTTTTTGGTTGTAGGGTTTGTGTGTTTCCCTACTTTGAGTTGTGCTGGTGGAGAATTGTTAGATGTCTGTGTTATTATGGGTGTTGTTTGCTTCCTTTAGCTGTGGTTTACTTTCCAGTACTTTCTGTAATGCTGGGTTTGTGGCTATGTATTGCTTAAATTCGTTTTTATTCTGGAATATCTTGTTTTCTCCATCAATGGTGAAAGAAAGCTTTGCTGGGTATAGAAGTCTGGGCTTGCATCCATGGTCTCTTAGTGTCTGCAGCACATCTATCCAAGACCTTCTGTCTTTCATTGTTTCCATAGAAAAGTTGGGTGTAATTTTGATGGGTTTACCTTTATATGTTACTTGGCCTTTCTTTTTTTTGCAGCTTTTAATATTCTTTCTTTATTCTGTATGTTTTCTGCTTTGATTATTATATGACAAGGGGATTTTTTTTTTTTTTTGATCCAGCCTATTCGGTGTTCTGTATGCTTCTTGAACCTTCCTAGGAATGTTCTTCTTTAGGTTGGGAAAATTTTCTTCTACAATTTTGTTGAATATATTTTCTGGGGTTTTGAGCTGGAATTCTTCTCCATCTTCTACCCCTATTATTCTTAGGTTTGGTCTTTTTATGTTGTACCAGATTTCCTGGATGTTTTGTGTTACGTATTTGTTGGATTTGTTGTTTTCTTTGATCAGTGTTTTTATTTTCTCTATCTTATCTTCAGTGTTTGAGATTCTTTCTTCCATCTCTTGTATTCTGTTGGTTATACTTGCCTCTGCAGTTGCTGTTGGTTTATCCAGCTTTTCCATATCCAGCCATCTCTCGGTTTGTATTTTCTTCATTGCCTCCTTTTCAGTTTTCAGGTCTTGAACTGTTTCCTTTACCTGTTTGATTGCTTTTTCTTGGCTTTCTCGGGTATCTTTGAGGTATTTATTCATTTCTCCCAACTTTTTGTTAGTTTTCTCATCCCTTTCTTTAAAAGAGTTTTTCACATCTTTAATGATCGCTATCACTTTCATAAAGTTACGTTTAAAGTTGATTTCTTCTACGTTTTCTGGATTAGGTTGCTCAGGTCTTCTTGTTGCATAATGGCTGGATTCTGGTGTTGTTATGTTGCTTTTCAGGTTGTTGGAGGAACTCTTGGATTGGTACCTGCCCATCTTTTCTCTCCTATTGGATCAACTGGTACTCAATAGGGGCCACTTTTTCCGGTCTGGATGGATCTGGATCAGGGGCCCTCGCTGGCCCAAGAACCTGTCCAGCTCCTCAGGACCGTATGGATGTGGGTCAAAAGCCCTCTCCAAGGGCCTGTTGCAGTCAAAATGGCATGCCTCTCTACTCAGTGGGCCATACAAAGCCCTGAGGCTTTGTATATGCCCCCTTTTCCCTCAGGGCCTCAGCCCCGAAGCAGACTGAGTTTCTTTGGGGAACCTAGGACCCCACCGCCGCCTATGGGAAGGAATGCTTGGGTGTAAGCTGGGGTGTGATAGGCAGAAAAACCAATAGGTGGGGGAAGCTCCCTAAGTGGCCAGAAAGTTTTGGGGTTTGGAGGGTGTCGTTAGTCCCCTCCGGGGTGGGATTCCTAGGTGGCTCTGCTGGGACCCACTTACCTTCCAGGTCTTATGGATGGCTGGATCAGAAGCCCTCTCCAAGAGCTGCCACAGTCAAAAGGGCAGGCTTCTCTGCCCTCTATGGTTTTTTTGAATATATTTTCTGTGACTTTGAGCTGGAGTTATTCTCCTTCTTCTATTCCTAATATTCTTTGATTTGTACTTTTCACGGTTTCCCAAATTTCCTGGGTTTTGTGTTTAGAATTTTTTAGATTTAATGTTTTCTTTGACCAATGAATCTGTTTCTTTTATAATATCTTTAACATTTAAGATTCTCTCTTTCATCTCTTGGATTCTGTTGGTTGTGCTTGGATCAGTTGTTCCTGTTCATTTACTCAGATCTTACATTTCCCAAATTTCCTCAGTTTGTGTTTTCTTTATTACCTTTATTTCTGTTTTCAAGTCTTGAACTGTTTTCCTCACTCATTTGTTTGCTTTTTCCTGAGTTTCTTTAAGAGATTTATTGATTTCTTCCATTTTTATTTGTCTTTTCATGCATTTATTTATGTGTTTTATGCATTTATGCATGTCTTTCTTTTGTGTGACCACTGGGTTCTGGTATTACCATGCTGTTTTTTAAATTGTTGAATGAATTTTTGCATTGGTATCTATCATCTCTTCCTCCAATTGGTGTTGGCAGTGTCTTTGCCTCTTTGTCCAATTCTTGCCTTTGTGTATTAGGGAGCTATTCTTGCTCTACCCTGTACTGCCACTGTCTGTGTCTCAGGGAGCTGCTGAGGTATCCCTTGGCCTGCTCTCTTTGTCTGCTCTTTGTCCTCTGTGTGCAGTTTCAGTCTGTGGTTCAGATATCCTCTTCATGTGGATATTTATTATTGGTAAGATTAAGCTTACCTTCTGTGTTCTTTTCAAATCTATCAAAGAACAATTGACCACAAAATCATGCATTTATTTATGGGTTCTGTTTTCATGGCCTGTTTTTACTTACACTTTGTTGGTTTCTTTATTAACTATGTAGTATGTTTAGAAATCTCATTGCCCAATGTCTCCAGGTTTATTAATAATCTTTGTCTGTTCATAATCTTTAATATCATATAGGAATTTTAGAACTATATTTTGTACTTAAGCAAAAATCATATTGGTGTATTAGTAGGGGCTCTATCACATCTGTAGATCAATTTGAGGTATATGGACATTTTCATAACATGACTATTCCATTTGAAAAAAAACCCCAGGAATTCATAGTGTCCCGTAGGTTACGGTATGTGAATATCTTGATCATCACCATAGAAATCTTGTCTGATGGATGGAGATAGAGACAGAGACCCACATTCACATCAGAGCAATGGATTGTGCTCCCAAGGTGCAGTCGAAGAGTAGAAGGTAGGAGAAGATGAGCAAGGAAGTCAGGACCGCGAGAGGCTGGTCCAACCATTGAGACAGTGTGCCTGATCTAAATCCTCTGGACTGAGACTGAAGGAGAATATGATCAAACCAGACTCTCTGAATGTGGCTGCCAATAGGGTCAGACTGAGTAGCCATCAATAATGGCACTGGGACCTGTCTCCTCTGCATGGATAGGCTTTTTGAGAACACAGACTATTTGGATGAATACCTTCTTGGGCCAGGATGGGGGGGGGGCTTGGACTTTCCACAGGGCAGGGTACCCTGCCCTCTCTTAAGGAAGAAGGGGGAGAGAGGAGGTAGTGGGGAAGTGGGAGGAGACTGGGAGAAGGGGAGAAAGTTTAAATTTTTGAATAAAAAAATAAAAGAATAAAAAAATCAGGAATTCAAATGATGTCTAAATCAAGTGATGTGTGAGTTTAGAAATATAGTCTGATTTCTGAACTTTTGAAAGATTTTAGAAATATTGACAATGATTTTAATGATTTAAAATTTATTTTTAATTTTTTATGTTAAAGAAATTGTTAGGGAAGCAAACAACTCTCTGTATTCTTTTCTAGTGAGAATTTTTTTATTGTTGAATTAACTATAACACTTTTCTTCTCAGATTTTTCTTCTTCACAATTCAGGTCTAGCAGATGTTATGTGTTTTTGGAATTTACTCTTTCTTCAGGTATAAAGTTGTTGATATGTACATTTTTAAATAAAGTTTAAATTATAAATTCTTTGTCATTCAGTGGTATTTCTTTTTTACTTGTATACTTTTATTTTAGTGATCAATTCTTAATTTAACTAATGGTTTAACCTTGTTGCTGTTGTTTTTATGAAACCAAATCTCCTGTTTTATTTGTTTTTTTTCTCTGAGCATTCTTGTTTCTTTTCTTTAGCTGGTCCTTGGACCAGGTCTTTTTGTTCTAGTTCCCTGAGGTGTAAATTTAGCCTTTACAGTATCTTCAATACCCCATTGTGGTATTACATTGACTTTGGTCTGTTGCATTTTTTTCAAGATTTTTTTTGTATTTATGTCTGTGCATATGTTCAAGTGAAGGTGTCCACCGAAGCCAGAAGAGGGTGTCACATTTCTGGGAGCTGGACTTATAGGTACTTTTGAGCCACTGAACATTGCTGCTGAGAACCAAACTCTGGTCCTCTAGAAGAGCATCATCATGGGAAGGGACTCAGTGGAGTGCTGGGGGTGGGGGTCTACAAGCATTTGCATTTGAAGCAAATGCCAAAGATATGTGGAGTCTGGTTCCTCAAGCTTGCAGTTTCAGCTACTTTGGAGGGGACAAGAGAATAATCAGCTGCTCAGAGTCTGACTGGGCTACAAGGTGAATTCAGGGCCAACTTAGGCAATTGAAGGAGACTCTATCTCAACATCAAAAGTACCAAAGAGGGCTGGGGATGTAACTCTGTTAGAGCACTTGCCTTGCTTGTGTGAAGTCCTAGCTTTAATCCTAGCACAGAAAAATAAGATTCAAGCTGGATTCATGTGGGGGCAGGCAACAAGCATCTAGAGCAAGCAAAGGTGGCAAACTCAAAGATTACTGACAATTGCTTGCTTCATTTTGAACCATATTCATATTCAGTATATGAACCCATACCATATTCAGTATAAACACATAGAATTAGGAAACTGAACTTTCTACCTATTTGTCTGCAGTATGAGCTACCTTTTGGAATCATGAATATTTATTAAGTAAACAAATGGATGAATGAACACATGAAAATTAAGGTGCTTGGAAACAGCCTTGCCTTCCAATGAGTTAGGCAATGATATGATTAGCTATTGACTTATTTTTATTTTAAAAATAATAGAGATAATGTTTACTTTAGGGTTGTGGTAGTGACAGGAATGAAAAAACTAAGTCATCACATCTAAGCTCTCTGTGTCTTACTGTAAACTAGTAACACTTAAAGATGCATGGAAACCTTTCCTGAAGTCTACAAGGTACTGAGTTGCTTTCTGCTTCACTCTTTCATATTCTCTCTTTGATTTATTTGTTTTTATAAAATTCTTGTCAGTGCTGTGAAATGAATCCATTTTCCCTTGTGCTGATCACTTATTTGATAATTTTGAGATAGCTGAAGTCTCAAAATATCTATTTGAAGTGCAAATTCAGACAGGCAAATATCTAAATATTTCAGGAACATTTTGACCTGGCTTGCTGTAAAAAGCAATTACTAAAATCAACCCCTCAATTTTCTTTTCGAAAGTTATGTTTGTTTATGATATTGTACCAGTCATTCAGCTCTTGCTTATTTCTTATCATTATTCTAAGCTCCACACCTCCCCTCTACACACACACACACACACACACACACACACACACACACACACACACACACACTTCGGTATAGCATGACACCTGCAGAAATCACATGAGGTTTAGGAAATGCATAATAACAGTGGGATTTGCCTTCCAGATGCAGAACCATCCTGTCTTAGAATGGTAACAAGAAGAGAAAGCTAGTTAATACCCCATCACTCTGTTCCTCTTTCCATGCTGTCACTTTGTATCCTCATCTTGGGATCACAGTGGCAGGATATTTTAATCCTCTTCTTTTCTTGGTTCATTTAACAACAGCTGGCAGTGGATGCTATTTTGGCTACCTGGGTCTATCAACCTGTGTCAGTCACTAGCACCAACACTCAGAAGGCAATCACTTAACTAGACATCACATCACCAGTCAGTCAAAATAAAGAGTCTTTCCAATTTAGAATAAATGAGTTCTTGAGGGAATTGCTTGTTTAAAAAGACTTGTCCCTTAAACACACACACGCATATATGCCTCCTTTTCAGTTCCCTGTCTTGCTCTTGGGTTTAAGGTTAAATGGTAACATTGGTAGGTTAAAAAAAAAAACAGGATAATAAAAATATCACATCTGAAAAGTATTGAATGTGAGAGTATGGCTTGAAACCAGCAATCACATAACATCTCCAGCTGATTCTTTTAGAAGCCTGGGTCTTGCAGGTCAAGGAGCCATTGTTGTGGATTAGACATAGTAATAGAATAGGAACAGCATCCTGCAACATATCCACTCTGTATCTTAGCACGATAAGAAGAACAATATGTTCACCTCTGTCTCTAAAGAAAGACAGGATGAGTATGAGCTTTAAAGGGTTAACTGAGGCACACAATTCAAAATAATAACTCAATATTCCACCATAGTTTATCATCAAAAATGACTACAGTGGATACTTGGACATGAAAGTCCATACCTGTAGTCTTAACAGTGGGACAGTTGAGATGGGAAACTTACGACAAGTTCCAGACCAGTCTGGCCTGCAAAGTGAGTTACTGTTCAGTCATATTTACAAAGAAAGACTCTATGTGAATACAAATAAAATAAAAGATTACAATGATCATCACTCAATGTTGATAATGTCCTTATAAGGAGGCATGCAAAGTACATCCCAGCTCTATTTAAAATTTTCTCACATTGATATGAGAAAATATGAGAAATGCTGTAATTTGCCATGCTCTGAGACCACACACCAAGAAGTCTATTTGCATAGCTCTTTGCAATTAAATATCATTTTGTGGTCCATCCTGACTTCAAAGGGACTCCATTGTTTCAAGGATGGATTACAACTCTTTGTATGGAGAGTCTCTTTCAGGATAGTTACCTTCACTTCCTAGTGCAATAAGGGATAATTCCTGTCTCTAAAGCAAACTCCCTTTTCTTTTCCAACACTCCTCTTTGATTTTTCTCATTTTAGCTACCCTCTTAGAGAATCTGACTCAATATTCCTCATTCCTCCTCTGTGTGAGTCCTTTGTCAACATGCCCTTCTCAGTTCTGAGTATTAAATTTAGGATAAACACTAAGCCACTTTCTTGTGCTGTGGGAACAGTCTTACCACCTTCCCTGAAAAGAGTTAAATATGCCTGTCAGTAGCTAACAGATCTTTATCACAGGGGGTCTGAAATGTCTAATGACAACCGTTGTTCAAAGTTTCACATTGACACTTCATCTGTGACCTGCTGGAGGAATTCCATTTAGGAACTGAGATCTACCAAGGCACGGAATCTGGATTTGTAAGGCTGGGGAAACACAGGCACCCTCCCCCAGGCTACTGAAAATGGTCCAGGTAGAATGGCCCATTTTATTCACTCATTCCTAGCTTTATGAGTGTTTAGGCCCTATATCTGAGATCCAAATTTGAGATAGTAATATTTGGTTTCCAGTGTCTTTTGGGTATAAGCTCATCTTGAATCTGGAGACTCAGAAATGCTTTCAGGGTTATATAAGGACAGATGAAGAAGGATTTGCTGGGGAAGATAAAGATTGCCTGGTAGGAGTAGAGTCTTTGTATATCCACAAGAGCAGATTCCTAGCAAAGAGTTCAGTGGGAAAACTCCAACCTGGAAGAGCCTCTGAGAGCTACTTCCTGGAGTAGCTGAGAGGACAGGCCTCAGCATGCGTGCCTCAGGGAGGTAGTCTCATACTGAACAAGGCAGGTGGAAGAAATTCTTGGAGAGATCTGGCAGCTGGTGACACTCCAAGAAGCTTGGGAAATAAATTCTTTCCTAAACAGAGAGTGTCTCCGTGGTATAAACAATGTCCCTGCAGCAGAGCTGAACCATAATCAATATCAGTATTTAGAAACAAGCAAAGGAGTGTGATGAGGATTTTACTTGTTTGACTTCTATTTGCCAGTTTTCAATTTTTAATTAAAGCAGTCAGTTCATATCCCTCTGTGAATGCAATACTACTGTCACTACGTATTTTTATATAGTGTGATACTGTCCTCTGTAAAATGTCTGAATTAGCCCAATTCCAAGTATTCCCTGCTTGCTTCTATTTGGAACAGGCTATGTGCTTTGGTTGGCTTCCATTCTGGGAAGAATGATTCCTAATACACAAGAAATGACTCCCCAACACCTGCTGCTAGTATCTGTGTTCATGCAATTCCACTTCCTGGCTTCTGATTCATCCACTGAGGATCAAGAGGCCCTGCTTCCATGCTTCCAAACAACATGCACAGCTCTTACAGTCATGTGCAATTTCTACAGACTCATTGTCTCATTCTTTCTTTGGTTGTGATGGGACTTGAATTCAGGACTTTGAACCCACCAGGCAAGTGCTCCACTGCAGAATTACAGTCACAACACAAGAGAGGAAAATTGTTTGTATGAATGACTGACTGTTCAAAATAAGATGACCTTTCTTTTCTTGACCGAAATAAGCCGTCATAAATAAGCAGAAGTCCTTACACATTTCAAATGAGAAATGCCTTACGCAGAAAATATGCATTATACACAGGTCATATAGACCCCAGTCTCCAATCATAGTACTAAACATTCACATCACTGCAGTCATGATCATGTGCAGGAGACCTTATTATGTGTCATGAAGGGTGCAAATGCCAAAAGGCAGGCTGCAGCTGCGAAGTTTGACTTCACATCTGTGCTGAGCCTGTGATGTAGTGTGTGCTTTGTGCTGTAATTGCAGGTATAAATAGCAATCTGTCCTTGTGGTTTGGCATCTGAACATGCAATTTGCCATTTAACTATTCTGTTCATGCGTGTGCTCAGGTGCAGCGGTAAATGTACTCCTAGAGATAGGCACTTAGCCTCTCTGTTCTCTGCACTGCAGACTTCAACTTGAAGACAAAGGCTAATGAATCTCCTACTGAATTTATCTTTACTGATTATTTAAGCTTGAACATGATAAGGGTTTATATGTTAAAATGGCACACTGTTCTATTTTAAAGAGCAACATTTTCTACTATGTTGTTTAAAGTTCACTTAGTGGATTTCAACTAGCTCACTTTTAAAAATTTTTAAAAGCAATTTGAGTTTAATTCATATTTTTGGAACAAAAATGTAGTTTTCTTCAAAATAAAAACAAATATGAGAAATATTTTAAATGGTGCACATCTATCTGAAAACATTACAAAGAACTTTGAGAAACAGACTAAGAAATAGCTATTATGTAGGTTAATAAACAGGGTTTAATTGTCTGGATGGAATCACTTACATGCACACTCATATATACATGTTTATACATAGGCACATTTAGCAAGCCCTTAGTATAGGCTCAATTTCTATAAAGGCTTACAGCCAATGTTAGAAAATGCTTCAGTAAAATTTCATCTATATATAACACAAAAGCCTTTTTCTTAAAATTGTTTACTAAATGATATTAACAAGCATTTAATATTAGGTCATAAAAATTATTGAGAGAGGATTAAATGTGTACTCAAGGGTGTGTCCAGGTTATATGCAAATACTGTGACATTTAAATTAATTTTTGTCATATTTAAATTTATTACTTGTGTATATGCATACATGTGTTTACCTGTGCCATGGTATATGTTGTGGAGATCAGAGACCAATTTGAAGAAGTCTATTCCTCCCTTCCACCATGTGAGATCTACAGACCATACTCAGATCCTCAGGCTTGTTGGGATGTGCCTTTTCCTTCTATACCATTCTTTTATTCCACTGTGACATCTTATATAAGTGACTTGAGCACCTTGGGGTTGGGGAAACAAAGTGCAGAAAGAGGACATTCATAGATCTTATAATCAACCATTTCCATCCTTTCCATCCAGTACGGTATCATCTCTGTGCTTGCCATATACAGTTATAATGGTTGTAAAGAGTGTTCCTTTATACCTGGTTTCTTGGACTTTTAGATGTCCTTATCTAAATGAATAGCTTCCTATTCATTTCATTATGCAGATATAACATATTGATTGAGATGTTTGAAATGTATTGCTTTAGTTATTTTTCCATAAGGACATATACTAGTGATTATTGTTACTTTTTATGCAGTAGCTCACAAGCCAACATTACTTTTATTGTCTCTTTCTATACAACAGATCACAAGTCTACTATGATCTAAAAACAATGAGTCCTTTGACTGCGTGGAATACCTACACAGCCCCAATTATCATCATTCTCCTGTCTATGGTATTGATCAAACAATTCTGTTTCTTGAGTAAGCAAGAGCGTGTGCCATTTATCTGAGTGTAGCTTCTTTAACTGCATACATTGTCCTTAAGATACATCTATTCCGTATGCTTTCTGTGTATCTTTGGCATACTAATTTCATTCTCTTTGGATATGTAACCAGAAGTGGGAATGTCTGGAGCACATAGTTCTATATTTGAATGTGTGAGCCACCATGGCACTGTTTTATGCACTAGGTTTACTGACTTACAGTTCCCTTAACAATGTAAAAGCACTCCTGTGCTGGTTAGTTTCTATAAACGTGACACAGATGAGAGTCAACTGGGAAGAGGGACCTCAGTTGGAGCATTACTTCCATCAGAATGGCTTATGAGCATATCTAAGGGACATTTTCTTGATTGGTACTTGATGTAGGAGGAGTATCCTCCTAGCGGGGGTGATATAAACACATGCTAGGTAGTCAGGATTGATGCAATGACCTTACACAAGCTAGAGAAGAACTTCCTTCATTAAGTCATTTCTCCACAGCTAGCTTATACCCGAAATAACCACATGAAAATTATATTAATTAAAATACTTCCTGGCCCATTGTCACTAGCCTCTTCTGGCTAACTCTTACATCTTAAACTAACTCATTCTAAAAGTCTGTGTGTCACCACGAGGTGGTGATCTTACCAGGAATCATTCAGCATGTCTGACCCTGGCGGCTTCATGGCGGCTCTCTGACACAGTCTTCATCCCAGCATACTGTTCTCTTTTCCCCGCCTAAGTACTGCCCTATCAAAAGCCAAGGCAGTTTCTTTATTAACCAATGAAAGCAACAGAAAATACAGTAGATCCTCCTACACCAACATTGAGCTAGACTGAAGAGATCTATGTAAAATGGATTTGAGTTCAAATAAAAATTGCAAATTCCTGTTTGGTTTAAAATTAATAAGGTGGTTAAGGACAGCATATCTGCAGATATATGTATGCACCTGTCTCGCTCTGGTGTGAATGTGGGTCTCTGGCTCTATCTCCATCCATCATGCAAAATTTCTACGGTGACGATTGAGATATTCAACAAAGTAACTATGGGACAAGTTCAGTTCAGGCACCCACTCCTCTGCTGCCCAAGTACCTAGCTGGGACTTCCCTGTGAATACCTGGGATCCCCTCCAGAGACAAGTCTCTTACAAATCTTAAAATGACT
>JAQHUG010000123.1:5653499-5673290 GCA_028555095.1 Dicrostonyx torquatus
AAAAAAAGAAATGGATTGACTAAGTCATGAGAGGAAAGTAACTATGATTATCTAGTCTTCAACTCTGTCAAAGACCTGAGAATGGAAATAATATTACTTGAATAAACAGGAAGTGCACTCAAGCAACTTCTAAAAGGTCCAAGAAATTACAGAGACAATCATGGGGCTTTCATCATAAAGATATCATAGCAACCAGGCGCAATCATTGTTGTAGGGCTGCATATTCTTCCTGAAGATTTCAAAGATTACTGCTGAAAAATTTTCATTGTGGAAAGCTTAAACATTATTTATATGGACATATATTCAGTGACTGGTACCATAAGAACTAAAATAGGTATGGAGGGAAATGAAAGTTTTCCTTAATTTTTTCTTTTTTCTGTCACATACTAGGTGACTCCTAATAGGAGACAGAAACTCTGAGTTTCTCTTTTAACAACATGCTTGGATTTGAGGAAGGATAGCCACTACCCAAATCCAAAGCCAGCCTTGATTTTTTAAGTAAATCACAACTAACATTATACTGAGAAATAGAGAGATACGTATGTTCAGGTAAAAAAATTTTACCCTGCAGAGGATATGGTAGTATAAGTCAGATTTCTTTTTGTTTGGTGATTCTTCTGAGATAGCTATCTTTTCTTCTTTAGGCATATAGATGTCCAAGGTCTCTCAAATTTTTGAAGATGGGTTGGGTATTTTTCTGCAAAGACAAGAACAGAACACTGCTCCAACCCTTATGAGGTTTTATTACCACCTATAGGATTGTCACCTTTGTGGATGAGCTGTCATTTCTCTTTCTCAAGAGGTTTCTCCTTTTCAAACCAAATCTTTATTAATTCTGATGGTTTCCATACCTTTTCTTCTCCTATAGAAACAAGAGTAAAATGCCTTCCACAATGTAGCATGTCTACTATTTTCCATTCTGTGGTCAACACATCCTTGAAATATACCAACTGATTTAATTCAGGTTTTCTATTGTCCAATGTCTCTCTGCTGTTGCTGTTCCTTTCTCATTAGCATTAAGAAAATTCAATTTTAATAAAGCATTATGCAGCCTATTTCTGGGGCATTTTCCCATCCCTTTCTTTTTGGATAACATATCCTTTAAAGTTTAATTTGATCTTTCTATAATGACCTGATCTGTAGGATTGTTTGGTATATGCTTTATATTATAATAAGTAAAAACCGTTTCATTTTTTTAGAGACACATATTGGAACACTGTCTTCTTTAATTGTGCAATTATAACCATTATGGCCATAACTTCGAGTAAATGTGTAATTACTGAATCAGCATTTTCTGTACTCAAAGCCGTTGCCCATTGAAAACCTGAATAAGTATCAATGGTGTAGTGTATATATTTTAATGTTCCAAATTCTACAAAGTGGAACATATCCAACTACCAGATTTTATTTATTTGAGTACCCTTTGGGCTACTTTCTGCAGGTAGCAGTGTTTGATTATATAATGAAAAAGTAAGACATCTCCTTAGCCTTAGCTTGTTGCCTTGTAATAGAAAAGTCTTTTTTAAAAAGCTTTTGATATTAACATGAAGATTTTTGGAAATTATGAGGGTTTCAACACATTTTCAATTAATAATTTATTTCTACACTACCTTGTGCTAGGAGAACTGGTAGACTTATGTGGGAACAGATGTGTGTTAATTATAAGATACAAAGTCTATTCCTGATACAACTTGAACCTGAAAAAATAATGAGGTCAATCCTGTTTCATGATATAAATTCAACAGTTTCAAGTTGGAAAGACATCTCTTTCTGTATATTGCTAATCAGTGACTATATTGAGAGGTTCTTTAAAATTCCTTAGTACCATGAGAATAGCATGTAATTGTGACTTTTGGACAGAATTACCCAAAGTCTCATTTGCAATGTTGAAGCAACAAACTTTGGCTAAGGCCTAGTGTAACTGACAGGCCATTTATAGAGGCAGAAAATTTTTCAGACCTGCCTTACCCTGTCTTGACAAGATTTGACAGTCTTTTTCCTTGTGTCCTGCATATCCATTTCTGTGAAAATTTATTTGAGACGCACAATAAAGGGCACAGGTACAGTACCGGAAAGGGCTCCTCTGTAGATGCAGACAAGCCAGACAGGTCGGCGGTCCACGCAGAGAGAGAGCTCTCTGCCTGGGTTCCCAATATTTATACACCTCCTGAGACTCGGTGACCCGGCCCCCTTGGGGGTGGCAGCAGGGTGTGGTCACAGGCCAAGGGACCACACCCCTTCACATTTCTAGATACCATGTACTTTGTCAGTGGTTGGGGCATGGGCATTTCCTTGCCCAAAGGCCAATTGTGCCAAGAAGAAAACAAACTCTAAGTGGAGTGCTTTTGGTTCTCAACATTCTCTCGGGAATAGATTGGTGCCCTCAGGAGCAATCATGTTTCATGTCAACAGAACCCAAAGTTATTTAAATGTTATGTTCTACAGATCCTTGAAGTGGTTGAAGATTACCTATCTAGACAGAATACAATCTCTATGTATCTAAAAGACTTAATTAATCTGAATGTATATAAAACAAACATGAACAACTATTGACCTATAATATTTAACACCTATATAACTTAAAGACTAAGGATTCATGTCAGGATATCAAGTAATATGTAAACAGTTGTGCAGCAAATGAGGACAATGACCTCAATATGTAAATAATATATATGTATCTTGTTCAGAGGTAAGAGTAATATAAAATGTAATATGAAAATATATCTTAAAGATTATATCAATATACAAAATGTCCTAAAAAGGTATAAAATAGGTTGGGTGCCAAGTGTTTTAATAACAAGGCTAACCAAGGACAAAACAATTACATTTTATTTATTATAAGGGGAAAACTCGCAAAACAGAAAATGAGAAATCCAAGCACAGCAATATCCTGTAGGAAAAGGCACAAAAAGAGAGTACCTGGCTGGTACACAGGTGTTTTTTTTTTCAGATCCCAGAAAATCATGCCTTACCTGGGCACTACCTCTTAAAGATAATTGGATAACAAGGTATTCCCCATCATGCTTTGTTTTATTTGAGATAGGTTTCCAGTTCCTAGGATTTGAACATATGCTTCCTGAAAAGGACAATTTGGATGCTAAGATACTTGAGTAATAATAGTCACATCTGCCCTCCGTGTCCAGTAATCCTTCAATTACAATGTTATTTGTTTGTATTCTCAGCTGTGTCTTTGATAATTTATAGAATTGTGCCTGAATATACATTCTCTATTTTCTGTTGGAATTTTCGATTCATCCTCCATGTTTATTTCATCATCCACAAGAGTATGGTTTTTTACAACATGCATTGGAGTTTTTTAATTTTCCTGGGAAGACAGATCCTCCACAGTGACTGTGAATTACTGGAACACATTTGACATGGGGTCCTTCAGGAGGACCCCTGAAGGAGTTTTCAAATGCCTTCAGGTTGCCTTGTTTGTCTCTTATTGACCTACATTCATTGGTCCAGTGTCAACTTTTGATACATCTTCTACATAATTCAGAAGTTTGAGATCTATTTTTCTCATTCCCAGATGAAACATTATTTATAGGAGCATCTTGCCTACAATCCCTTCTCAGATGTCCTATTCTACCACAATTAAAAAGTTTGGTATTTTTATGTCTCTTTATAGCTTTGGAAGTAGTTTCTCCTACCCAGGCCTTTGTATTATAGTCAAATGACTCAACACTGACTGTATGCAGGATCCACTTGTCTTTTGGTGTTGATCTGATCTTTAAAGGCCAAGTATCTTTTTACATTCTAAGTTGGCATTTTAACAAGCGAGGGGTTCAGTAATTACTCATCTAGCTTCTGGATCTGTTATCTCTATTTTAAAGCTTTAGTTAATTTTTTAAAAAGCCATTAATGGTTTCCCTTGGGCCTTGTTTAACCTTAGTATATGATTCAATTCATCCTTGTTTTTGAATCCTGTCCCAAGTATTTAAGGCTACTTTATGGCATAGGGACAAGATTTGTTCATTGTAAATAGGTTGTCTCTGTGGATCAGCATAACAGCTCCTTGCCAAATATTTTATCTTGGGAAGCTCAGATCCTTTGACACTTCCTTGTTTTTCTAAGGTTTTAGCTTCCTCTCTCTAATAGCACTTCCACTGTAACTGTGGCCCATCTTCAAGGACCTATTATACTAATGAAGTAATAATATGGAGTACCCATACTGCTTGAAACCAAAGTCTTTACTATCTCCCTAACAAATGGTGAATTCATGCAATAAGATATTACTGTTTGCTTGAATTCTTTTATATCTGTAGGTTTCTATTTACATTCTTTCTTTCCATTTGGTTATTGAGGATTTCCTGACTTTTCAGAAGTAATAATGGGATAGGTACCTAAAACTCTTGGTAAGTCATCTCTGACTTCCAGAGGTAGTGGCAATGCTAAATCCTTTGCCTGTACCTCCTCTCTTTGCTTTTCAGTTCTGACAAGTGTCTTAATTGTTTCACATTTATCTATCTATCTATCTATCTATCTATCTATCTATCTATCTATCTATCATCTATCTATCATCTATTACTGTCTTTTGTAAAACCTGAATCTCTTAACTTATGAATATTTCTAATGATTTCAACAAATCAAATAAATCCTGGTTCTCTTTCTGCACATGTAATTCCAAGGTATTAATTTTGTCCATTAATATCATCTTCTTAATCTTAGATATTATTTGGATGGTATGCAGATAGCCTTCCTGAAGAGACTTTGTACCTGCTAACTTATCCAAACACTTTAACAGATTTTGATTGTCAATTTCAACATTTTGAATTATTTTAGATAATCTCCCAGTACATTTTGTTAGGTTTCATAACCCATTGAAAAGCATTGAATTTTGCTTGTCAAATTAAGATTATCATTTTCAATAGTACAAATCCTTTCAGCTAAAGACTGTATCCTTCCTAAACTTTTCTCATTCTTGACTCTGCTATTAAACCATTTCTTTTGGATATAATATGAAGAACAGAGCTAAACACCATGATCACAAAAATGTATGTACAAGGTAACTAAAATAACTTTTGTATAATTCTATCTATAGTAGAATCAAAAAGATTGTCACATTCATGGATAGTGTGTTTTATATGAAAATTAGCTACATTAAAATACCATGACCATAAGCAACTTGGAAAAGAAAGTATTTATTTGTGTTACTCTTCTATATCACAGTGCACCACTGATGAAAATTAACTAAAGGCTGGTTCCTAGAGTTAGGGCTTAAAGTAGAAGCACTGGAGCAATACATAGGCTCATTCCCCATTTCTTTGTTCATTTTTCTTTAACTTCCCAGGACCAACAGCCCAAAGGTGGCACTACTCACAGTGCCTTCCCCTCAATCAATCACTAATTCAGAAAATTACCCACAGGCTTACCTACAAAACAATGTTTTGGAAACATTTATCAATTGAATTTCTTCTTCCCAAATAACTCTACCTTTCATCAAGTTGAAGAAAAAAAAGAGAACAACTTTCAAGAGAAATGAAGAGCCCTTACTTAGGGTGCACCAATATATTGGGACAGATCCACAAATAGAATCATGATATAATTAGTGAACAATTTATTCTTAATCTAGGATCCCACTGAAATACAAATTTTCCTGAAATATAATTTAAATTAACGACATCTGCTGGAGGTCAATGAATCATTTCAAGGCTCAGTTTCTTACTTAGAAGCATGCATGCCATTGTCACAGTTTACTAAGAAACTTCATACATGATCCTATTCTGTGTCCTGACAGTTTTCTTCTTAGACTGAAACACAACAATAAACCTCCAATTCTTTGCCTTGCCTTCAACCAGCATCAGTTGCCTAATTCCAAGTAGCCCCTAAGATTCTTTCTCATATGAGCTTTTGATTCAGTCTTTTGAATTCTATAGCCCATGTACCTTGGTACTATGTGCTCAAGACACTGGATTTTCCCCTAAAGTTAACCTACCTCAGTATCACTTTGAATGACAGTTACTAAGGGTCAGTTTAGAGTGAAAGAATTCTGAAGCCTGAAGACAAGTCTTAGACTCCTAAAATTCTGACTCTTCATGTAGAAGGCCTGATGCTATAAAATTTTTTATTCGATACTAATTTTTTTCTTTTTTTCTGGAGCCTACAGAATGTTTTGACTTAAAGCATACCATGAAATTAAATGGAAGCAAAGAAGGAAAAAATATTAATGCACTTGTCAACCCTCTTTGAATCTTTATGAAAATCAATCTCTACATTTGGCCAAACTTTAGGGTTTACCTTTTTTCTTCATTTTTTTATGTGAAGAAAAATGTGTTCTTGGTGATGAAAATTCAATGTTTAGTTGAAAACTTCCAAGCCTATTAAGGAGAATTTCCCTTTTTTAATGAAACCTTGTCATAGAAACAACTACTACCAGGAACATAACAGTGTGCATGGAAACTTACTTCTTCATCAAAGGAAGAATAGATAATTTTATTAGATGGTGTGAGAGAGAGAGAATACAGTATTATATTTTGTAGAGAATAAGGACTATGTACCTTCTTTATAAGAACCACCCCCTGGCTCTAGACCTGAAATTCTTTGAGAGGGTTGCACCAAAGAAATCCAGAAATATTATGGAGAAATTATGATTACTATACAGCTATCCAGTGAGTATAAATTTGAACTTTCAGCATAGAAAACACTGCCAGAAATAGTTGGTGTCACAGACTGAAGATAGTAATGTAATAACTACATTCTCACTTAATTTCTTGCATATTGGCAAGAAATATGTGCCATGTGCTATAGCACATAATCTAGAAATTTAGCATTACTTTGGATTCACACCAGAAGGGTAAGATACTGACAACTAATACATCTCCTCAGACTGCCTGCATTGGATGGGGAAAATAGCAGCATTTTTCTTTCCTTGTCACTGTTGATATAGAATTCAAACTCAGTATTGGAAAAATTAGCTTATTCTATGTTGCCAAGTATCCTGTACAGGGGACACTAAATCCAAATGATTCATGCAGTGGGGGTTTGACATGGGTAGATAAGTTTAAAAGCTAAGGTACATATATATTAAGACAATAAATTTGTGCAGGAGGAATCTGTGCCTGTTGAGAGCCTGGCAAAAGTTAATTATACCCTGCATTGTCTAATCTCACCATTCATTCACATTACAACATCTTCTTCAACAGAAGAATTCACATGAAAACAGTGTTTGCAGCAACCTTCACAATGTGATTATTATGAAATTTATTATGTAATGGTCCCCAAGTACACTTTCCATACTCTTAGTTGAAATGAAAATACCCTTGTTATAATAATGGTCACTGAGAAAGAGAAATGAGATATGTATTGGTTAGTTTTTTGTGTTTTTCTTGGTTTTTTTTTTGCTAACTTGACACAAACTAGAGGTATTTCAGAAGAGAAATATCAGTTGAGAAAATGCCTCTGTTATATTCCCTGTAGCCAAGTCTATAGGGCATTTTCTCAATTACTAATTGATGTGGAAAGGCACATGATGTGGGAAGTCCTTCTGTATATGTGTTGCTTTTATTGGTTAATGGATAAAGAAACTGCTTTGAACCTATAGCAGGGCAGAACAGAGCTAGGCAGGGAAAATTAAATTGAATGCTGGGAGAAAGAAGGCAGAGACAGGGCAAAGCCTTGTAGTTACACCAGAAACAGATGTTTCATCCTGGATGAAACTACCCAGTAAGCCACAGCCACATGCCAATACACAGATTAATAGATATGGGTTAATTTAAGCTATAAGAGTAAGCTAGAAATACGCTTAAGCTATTGAGCAAACAGTATTGAAAATAATACAGTTTCTGTGTGTTTATTGTGGGACTGGGCAGAAGAGAAACTTCCCCCCAACAGATTGATGCTCCAAAGTGTGCTAAGTAAATCCACATAAAACCTAAGCTACAGAGAGACATTTCATTTTATGGGCTGCTAATATAAACCAACACATATGTTTCAAAGGTATCTTGACGTCAAAATTTGGGTCTAAGGATTTGTTGCTTTGAAAAAATAGTTCTGCTTTTGTTTCCATAGAGGATGAGAACCTGTGGAATTCTTTCAGAATAATCCATGAACTCCTCCAAAAATACTTCACCCAACAAAAAGCAGAAAACAGTTTGGAGAGACCGATAACTGAATTCCCTAAATGTTTGTTTACATTTAAAAGAAGATATGAAATCAAGATGAATACTTTGCATTGGTATATATCTTGGTCTATTGATACAAATTCAAAGTCAACTTCAATTGTTATATGTATATTTCTGATATTGATTAAAGAATTGTGTTTGTGCAGCTCACTTAAAAATGTAATGAATAATTAGAAATATAGATTAAATAGAGAATCATCTATAATAGTCAAGCTTCCAGTCATGTTAGTTATGTTTTCTAGATATATAGAGAGATATTTCATTTAGATAGGTATTCTTCAAATCTTTCAGAGACCTTCAGAATATGGCATTTAAAATGTTTTAAGTACTTAGAACTTTTCATGAGAAGGAGGCACTTCTGCTCCTGGTAGCACCAATCAACTTCAAGATGATGATGGGCATCAAAGAGGCTCCTTGTTAGACATTTGGGTAAGAAACTGCTTTTGCTTGGACTACTTAATGTTATGCTGTATGAATTGGACATGAAGGACCTACATAAAAAGACTGGTGAAGTTGCCTAAAGAAGGTGAGACAGTCCTTGAGTGTTTTTGCCTCATGAAAGTGTCTCCAGGATATGCTGCAGATCACAGGAGAAAGTGACGGACAAACTGACAGTATAGGCAGAACTATCTTTAAAATTTCCTGCTTCATGCAAAAATCTGCCAGATACTATGGGCCTGTAGGCTGAAGATGGATACTCCAGTGTTTCAGAAAAACTTTGGGTGACTACCAGGGCAGCGAGATGTCTTTGTCAATTCTAGAGTTTTGGAAGTTGCTTACAATGCCCTTCCTGTTAACTTAGATAATATTATATTTCTGGAGTCTTTGAAGGAATTGAAGAATAAATAGCTATAATTATAGTTTTCCTTAGTTATGTAAAAGATCAAGTATATATTAATATTGTAGATATAATTCTTGCTTGATACCTATTTTGTTATATGTCATTTTACTATGTTAAAATTAAAGCTTTCCTTTGTATTTAAACAGAAAAGGAGAGATGATATGGGAAGTCCTTCAGTATATATGTTGCTTTTATTGGTTAATGGATAAAGAAACTGCTTTGAGCCTATAGCAGTGCAGAACAGATCTAGACAGGGAAAACTAAACTGAATTCTGGGAGAAAGAAGGTGTAATCAGGGAGGATCCATGTTCTTTGCCAGATGCAGATGCTGGTTGCTGGATGGAACTTTACCTGGTAAACCACAGTCACATATTGATACACAGATTAATACAGATGGGGAAATTTAAACTATAAGAGTAAGCTAGAAATATGCTTAAGCTATTGGCCAAAGAATATTGCAAATAATACAGTTTCTATGTGTTAATTGCAGGACTGGGCGTGACAGAAACTTCCTCCCAAAAGGTACAGACCATTTTTCATGGGGCTACCCTGGGCTAGATTGTTTCTGATTGTATATTTTTAAGAAAGTAGGTTGAACAAGCCATAGAGAGTAAGTAAGCTAACAGCATTCGTCTCTAGCTTCTCCTTTAGTTATTGCTTTCAGTTTCTTGCCTTGTGTTCCTTTCCTGACATCCTTCATGATGAACTATAAGCTGTAAGATGAAAGAAGCCCCTATTTCCTGAGTAACTATTGGCCATGCTCTTTATCACAACAATAGAAACCTAACCTAGATAACATATACACCTATATATACAAGGTCATGATTTTCTCACCATTATTAAGCTCTATTTGCTCACAGTGTGTTCTGTTTCTTAGCAAAAGAGATATTTCTGGTAAAACAAGAGTTTGGGAAATGACTTAGCATGTAAAATTGCCTTGCAACTTTAGTTTGATTCCTGAAACTCAAGTAAAACATCCAGGTATGGTAGCACACATCTTTGATTTTAGCCTTCCTATTGTGCTATGGGAGGTAAAGAGAGGAGAATTGGCCAGAAGTTTGTGAGTAAGCTAACCTATAGTATGCAATGCAACAGAAATAGCCTTGTCTTTTAGGGTTCAAGAGGAAAACCAATGTCTAAAAACTGTAATCTGACTCCTTTATATGTGTTGTGGCATGTGTGTATGCCTCCCTACATGAATACACAAGTAAAAAGGAAAATTAATATACAAATTAAAACAATTGACAAGGATTTGTATTCTGCTATAATAAAAATTTAACTGACTTGGCCTTTATTCTTATGGATAAGAAGGGTTCAGCTCAGCCTGGGATCACATAGTTTTTTTGGAAAGAAATCAGTCTTACATACTTTTGCATTTTCCAGGGACACATTGTAAATATCCAGTAAATATTGGTAAATGAATATATGAAGCCAGCTTCAATCATTTGATGTCTGCAACTATTTTCAGTTCTAAGCCCAGAACATGAATTTATTTTAGGAAGTTCTTTCTGTAGTAGCTAGAGTTCATGCAGCAGACACCTTACTGATCTCCCATTAGAGGGACTTTTAATAACCCTAGCATATGCAATTCCACTACTGTGGAAATAATCTCCTGGTTTTTCCCAGCTATTTGATACAAGTTTTCAAAGAAATTATATTGAAAAGAATGAATATTCACCCCTGAAAGGGGTCATGTTGCTTCTTTGCTCACCAAAATGTGAAGCCTAAATTTAATACTGACTGTAGATTAGATTCAATACCATGGCTGAAATCTTCATGTACATGTCTTCTTGCCTTTTAAAGTATTTTACTTTCTTTTATATTAATTTTCCTGGGATTTGTTGTTAATAATGAATACTTGAAATTAGAATAATTTTAGAGGCAAGGAAAACAAGATGTCATTTTGCAAACAACATCCTTTGGTGGTTTATCCATTCAGTATCCACTTTGAATTATCACAGCTAAAATACCCAAGCCACAACAATGAGTGAACTGAATCTTAATGTCTTGTCAAAGACTTTAAATTATTAATCATACTGTAGGCAATTTTTCCAAATAATAAAATATCTGAGAAAAAAGGACTAGTGGAAGAATGTTTGAAATATTAAATCATGATTAAAACATAGGATAATGATGCAAACATACTGATTAAAGAAGTTGATTGTGGTTATGTTGCTCAAGCATGGGAAGGGTGGGGTTCAGACTTACCTGGGGTTCAGGATGCTGGTCTTACCTCTGGGGAGTGGGAGGCTTCCTGCATTTGTGAGGCAGAATCAAGTAGTTGGGAGATGAAGGGATCTTGGGATTATGCTAGGAAGGGAAGGCAGATATTGGGTGGTGGGGTGACTTATCTTGCTTTGGGGAAATTGACAGGGATTCTGAAGGTGTGGAAGGCTTTCACCAGAGGTGTGACCTGGGGCATGGAGAGGAGAAGAGGAGGGGAGTTGGATATATACTAGGTGATTGGAATGGGTGGAGGCAGTATTACCTGCAGTTCAGGTTGATGACTTGGCCTCCAGGGTGAGAAAAGGTTTCTGCCAGAAGTGTCGGTTATTCACATGTGTAAGCCTTCTACCACATCAGAGGCTACCGCCATGCCCCTGAACTTGCCCAACATAAACCCAACAGCCCCTCCCCATCTTGTCATCACATCTCCAGTCACACCTCTGACCAAAGCCCTCTTCTCCAAAGGCAAAACAAGCAATCTGAAATCCAGAGATGAGGCCAACTCCCCAAAACAAGGCAAAAACCTCCTACGATACCAGAAGTCAGGCAGGAATTTGTATCTCAGAGCACCCAGGGCTATATCAAAAGACATGCACATACATAGTCAGAATATAAAACCCAAATTTGGGCAGCAACCCCCTGCCAGACCAGAGAACATCCAAACCATCAGAAGTACAGGTCCCCAAATGGATTTAGACCCTCTAACCTGGTTTTCTCAACCACAGGCCACATGATCCAGAAGACCTGAGAGGAGACAGAAACTAAAGAAGAAAACATACACCCAACAAAGATGAATCCAGAAATTGGCACTCACCTATAATCAGTCCAAATCCAGACATCTAAACATTACTGAAGAACACAAACAGTAAGAGCCATGGCAATAAGTCACCCTAAAGCCCAGCCATACCACTACAAAATACATCCCCTGAGTATTCCAACAAAGCAGAACATAAGAAAGCAATCTTAAAACCAAATTTATGATGATTATAAACGTCTTAATAGAGGAGATGAAAAACTTTCTTAAATAAATCCAGGAAAAGACAACAAAATAATTGGGAGAAAATAACAAATTCCTTAAAAATGCCAAGAAAACAAAGAAGAAACAAACAAACAGATGAAGGCAAATAGGCAAAACATGAAAGTTGAAATAGAAGCAACAAAGTAAACACAAACTGAGGAAATTTAGGAAATAAAAAAAATCTTGGTTAATGGACAGGAACTATAGATACAAGCATAAACAGCAGAATTCAAGAATTGAGAAAGAATCCCAGGTATTGAAAATATAATACAATAAATTCCTCAGTCAAAGAAATTGGCTAAAACAAGAAAAAGAAAGTGGCTAAAAACTGTTAACACAATATATACAAGAAATCTGGGACATCATGAAAAAAAAAAACAAGCCAACAAGCCTAAGAATAATAGGAACAGAAGAAGGAGAAAACTCAGAAAACAAAGAGAAAATGTAATTATCAAAATCATAGAAGAAAAGTCTCTACCTTAAAGGACGTGTTGATTAATTTAGAAGAATCTTACAGAACACCAAATAGTTTACATCAGAAAAGTTCCCATGCAACATAATAATCAAAATATTAAATGTACTGAACAAAAAATAATATTAAAAGCTGCATGGTAAAAAAAGACAAGTAACATAAAGACAGACCTACAAAATTACATTTTATATTTTGATGTAGACTTTATAAGACGGAAGTGCCTAGATGGGTGTCTTGCAGAGTATCAGAAACCACAGATACCAGCATAGACTATTATATCACAGAAATTTTTCAATCACTATACATGGATTAAACAGGTTGTTTCATGACAAAGTCAAATTTAAACAGTATCTATTCACAAATCCAGTCCTACAGAAAGTACTTGAAGGAAAATTCCAACTAAGGAAGCTAACTATACCTATATGCATAGGCAAGAGATAATCTTTTACCAACAAAACCCAAAGAAGGGAAACATACATGTACACACGCCTACCTGTGCTTACCAATATAATAGCAGAAACAAAACAAATAGTTATCACTAATATTTATCAATATCAACGGTTTCATCAATAAAAAGACTCAGGCTAACTGAAAGGATACAGCATAGGACGAATCCTTCTGCTGCATAAAAGAAACACACCAAAACATCAAATATAAACATTTATCTCAGAGTAAAGGGTTGGAAAATATTTTACAAGCAAATGACCCTAAGAAGTAAGCTTATGTAGTTATCCTAATCGCTAAATAATAGATCTCAAAGAAAAACTAATGAGAAAAAAATAGAGGACATTTTATACTCATCAGGGCAAAGATTGACCATGAAGGTGTTTCAGTTTTGAGCATCTATTCCCTAAATGCAAGGACACTCACATTTGGAAAAACTTAAGCCACACATCAAACCTTACACATTAATGATGGGAAATTTCCATAACTTACTCTCACCAGTGGACAGGTCATTCAGACAGAAATTAAACAGAAATAATGGAACTAATAAACATATGACTTAATGTACCTAACAGATATCTACAGACTACCTCACCCAAAAGAATATACTTTATTCCTAGGACCGCATGAAATCTTCAAAATTGACCACATACTTTTTCATGAAGGAAGTCTCAACAGATAAAACAAAATTGAAAAAAATATCTGTATCCTATCAAAGCATCATGGATTAAAGTTAGATTTTGACAACAGAAACAAAAGAAAATGTACAAACTCATGGAAATATAAAAACTCTCTCCTGAATTATCACTGGGTCAAGGAAGAAATAGAAAGAAATTAAAGACTTCCTAGAATGCAATGAAAAAAATGCACAACATACTCAAATTTATGGGACACAATGAGAGTAGTGCTAAGAAAAAAGTTCATAACACAAAGTGCCTACATAAAGAGATTAGAGGATTCTTATACCAGTGACTTGATGGAACAACTGAAAACACCAGAAGGAAAAGGAAAAGATATACCAAAGAGGAGTACAAGGCAGGAAATAATCAAACTCAGTGCTGAAATCAATAAAATATAAACAAAGAGAATACAAAAAAATCAATGAAACAATACTAGTTCTCTGAAAAAATCAACAAGATAGATAAACCTCTACCCCAAACAACTAAATAAAAGAGAGAGAATACCCAAATTAACAAAATCAAAAACAAAAAGAGGTACATAACAATAGACATCTAGGAAATCCAAAGAATCTTTGGTCATATTTCAAAAGCCTGTACTCTACAAAATTGGAAATTCTGAGAGAATGGATAATTTTCTCAATACATATCAAAGTGAAATCAAGATATAAAGTGAACAATTTATATATGCCTATAACCCTCAGATATATAGAAGCAGTCATTAAGTTTCCCAACCAAAAAAATTTCAGGTAATTTCAGCTAATTTTACCAGACCAATAAGGAGGAGCTAATAAAAATACTTCTCAAATTATTGCACCAAATAGAAACAGCAAGAACATTGACAAATTTATTTTACTAGGCCATAGTCTCCCTGACACTCAAAATAAACAAGTCTCAACAAAAAAAGAAAAATGACAAATCAATTTTGCTCATGAATATGGATGCAAAAAATACTCAAGAAAATATCTACAAATGAAATCTAAGAGCATCCACATGATTAAGTAGACTACATTCCTGAGATGTACTGATGGTTAAACATATAAAAATCTGAAAATGTTGTTCACCATATAAAAAAACTAAAAGCAAATAAAATACCTTATGATCATTTCACTAGATGCCGTAAAAGCCTTTGACAATATCTGGTACCTTTCTGTGACGAAAGTCCTTGAGCGATCAGGGGTTCTAGAGTCATTCCTACCCATAATAAAGACAATATATAGTAAGCCAATAGCCAACATAAAATTGAATGGAAAGAAATTTAAAACAGTTCCACTAAAATCAAGAAAAGACAAAGCTGTCCACTCTTTCCATATCTATTCAATATGCCACTTGAAGGCTTAGCTAGAGCAATAAGACAAGTAAAGGACATAAAGGGAATATGAATTGGAAAGCAAGAAGTCAAAGTATCACAATTTTGATGATTTGATAGAATACAAAAGTGACCCAAAAATTCTACCAGGTATCAAGGACCTTTGGAGTCTAGCCCCAAGATACTCTCCAAGGTTCATATCAGATGCTACATCAAGTTAAAGGAACTTTTTTGTTAGAGTATCTGAAGGCAAACTCTCACTCACATCCTGTTTCAAACACTTCTCTTTAGTTTTCTGCCTCTATTCTAATTCTGTAGTTCCGCTTTTAACTCCTCTTAGATTACTATCCTTTTATATCTTTCACCCTTATACACTTTACATTTCTTTAGTGAATTTATTTTCTGAATCTGGTAACAAGGAAAAAAATGGCTATAACTACAAAATCTTAAACTCATCAGAGACATGAAAAGAAAATATTACCTGAATAAGCAGGAAGGGCAAGCAAACAACTTCCAAAAAATGTGAGAATTGACAGCTGACTTCCTGAAAAGTCATCCAAGGTTTGTGTGCAAAGTTTGGGAATCCATCTTTGACCTATAGGCCTAGCATATCTACCAGACTTTTCTGTAAAACAGGATATTCTGAAGGTCTGTTCTACCTTCTCTTGGCAAAGTTCATCACTCCATTCTTGTATGTCCAATTTGTACAGCATATTATCAGCACTCAAAGAAAGAGCACTTTCTTATCCAGTGGCTAATCTTTGCCACAAAGATAGTATACTCCATGCATAGTTTCTACAGTGTCCATCATCTTCTTTGAAGTAGATTTGTGCTGCCAGGAGCAGACATGTCTCATTGTCATAAAAAGCAAAAAAGGAACCTGTATTTTCAAAACATCTTAAATGCCATATTCTGTACATCTCTGAAGTGTGTAAAGATAGCTTGTCTACCTAAAATATATTTCTGATTGACTTGAAAATACTTAATATGACTACAAGTTTGATTGTAATAGGTGACTAATTGCTAACCTGCATTTCCTTATTATCCTAAATAGTAACAATAACTTTCAAGTGTTAAAAATTTGTATTACATTGCCAAATGACTTTCATAGATGCCACACCTTGAACAAGATGATAAATGCATGTACAGTATGTTCTAACAAAAATAATATCTTTATATCAATATACAAATATCCAACCCACTGTAAAATATTTAAACTATTAGTTGCTGTCTTGGTATAAAAGTATTTTCAATAATCTAACTTTTAATTCTATTCTATCTCCCTTATTTATTTTTAGGGTAGGTTCAATAATCTGCCCTTAATTTCTATCATACCTATTTTCCCTCCCTTTTAGTTAAAAAAAACTCTGAATAATCTCCTTTGTTTAACTTTCTTCCTGACTATAAGCAATAACATCTTGCAATCATCTCTTCTCCAACAATGACAAATAATCCACTTCTCCTTTTGGAAATGTTGGAGTTATATTCTTAAATTTACTTTCTGCTGTCTAGAGATGATGGCATAGTTAGGGGATTTTAGAAAGCTTGGGTTAATTGCCAAGTCTTGGGAGAGGTAGCTGTATCATTTATTATACAGAATCTGAATAATAGAAAAACGCAGAGCTTGTCTCAAGTTCTGGATAGAGAATCAAACCTGAAATCATGTATAATAAAAAACTTCCAGAATTATCACTATTCCAGATTTTAAGCTCTGTTGCAGGGCTATAGTGATGAAAACAGCATTGGCATAAAATCCAGCTTGAGACTCATGTTAAGATAGTGTGCCCAATCCTCACACTGCCTCGAACTCCAGGACCCAAAGGCTGAATGGCCCAGAGACCCAGGATAGAACCAAACATGAGTGGAGAAGAAAAAAGTCAATGAAATGATTCCTAATGCTATTCTGCTATACTCATAGAGTGATGCCTAATCCAATAGTCATCAGAGAGACTTAATTCAGCAACTGATGGAAACAGATGGAGAAACTCATAATCAAACATTAGGCCCAGCTTTGGAAATACTGTGGAAAAGGAGAAAATATTTTTCAAGGACATCACAAAAAATCCACAGAATCAACTAATCTGGTGTCATAAGTGCTCAGAGACTAAACTGACAACCAGGGAGCCTGCATAGGACTGACCTAGGTGCTCTGAATACAGGTGACAGTTTTGTAGCTTGGTCTTCTTGTGGGACTGCTAACATTGGGAACAGGGGCTATCTGTCAATCTTTTGATGGCTTTGGGGATCCTATCCTTCATATTGAGTAACCTTGTCCAGTCTTAATACAAGGCAAGGTGCTTAGTCTTACTACAACTTGATATGCCATGTTTTGTCAATACCCCTAGGAGGCCTTTACTTTTTGTATAAGTATTGAGGAGGAACGGGTGGTGGGGTATAAGGGAGGTGGAGGAGGGACTGGGAGCAGAGGAAGGAGGAAAAACTGTTGGTGGGATGTAAGATAAATAATAAATAAAGGTATAAATGAATAAATAAAAGAACTAATGAATGAATGAACAAATAAGTGAATGAATGAATGAATAAGGGATTGGAAGAACCTGATTGTACAATATTACCTTAAAATTAGGAACAGGGTTGTTATTTTTTTCCTATATAGAAACTCAAATGGTTGCCACAATCACTGCCAAGTGTTTACACGCACATAAGAATTATGACAGGACAAGAAATGTTTCTGAAGCAGTGTGTTTTGCAACTAATGGCATGTCTCTATGATTGAGGTTTTCTTTGGTTTTGCTTTTGGCCAGAAATCACTATGATTATGTAATATTTCAATATGGACATTTAAAAATATGTTCAAACAACATAATATGAAATGTAACATTTCTGTTTTCTTTTTTTAAATTAATTTTTAACAAGATTTATTTTTATTTTATGTGAATGAGTGTTTTGTCTCCATATGTGTCTATGCATCATGTGCATGCCAGGTACCCACACGGGCCAGAAGAAAGTGTCAGAGCATCTGGAACTAGACTTAACAATGGTTATGAGCACCCATAGGGATAACAGAAAACCACCTGGATCCTCTGCAAGAGACTAAGTGTTCTAAACCACTAAGACATCTCTCTAGCCACATTATTTAAAACAGAAGACATTTCATTATAAATGTGAATAGGAGAGTATGTGCAAATGAGTTCAAGCACCAGCAGAGGCCCAAGAGCCAGAAACGTTGGATTCCTAGTAACTGGGGTTACAAATGGTTGTGAACTGCCTGATGTGGTTCCTAGATTCCAAATTCAGGTCATCTTCAAGAGCAAGCAATGTGTACTCTCAGCTGCTGAACCATCTCCCCAGCCCCTTTGCTTCTTCTTTCATGTGAGAATCCATCTTTAATTTACTGCACCTTTCCTTACATTATAACACACAGCCATGCCCTGACACTTAGAGAATTGTCTACCCCTATGCTTACAAGGAGATATTAGTTCTGCCTTTCCCATAACTCTAGTATGGGAACACAGTAGAGCCTTTCCTTATGGTTCCAGCGACCACGCATCATCAATGTCTCAGACTTTCCTGGCTTGCTTTTCCCAAGAACATTCTTACTAACCCTTTTGCAAACAATTAAACATTCTTAAAAGAGTAATTCCTGGGGTTGGAGAGCTGGCTTAGTGGTTAAGAATACTTGTTGCTCCAGAAGAAGATGTGCTTGATTCTTAGAACCCACATGGTGGCTCATAACCATCAGTACCTCCAGTTTCAAGGGATCAGAAAAGTCCTCCCCACAATATCAGGAATTCACGTGGTGCACATACATACATGCAGACAGAACACATAAATGCTAATTAACATATTTTTAAAATAGAACTTTTTTCTGTATTAGATTTTTTTTTCTCTATAGTTCTCCTCTTCTAATCTTACCAGAACTGTCCTCAAGGATCCACTCATAGAAATTTAGTCTTTCCCTAGCAGTTCCCCTAAAGGTTAAACATAATGTCAAATAGCCTAGCAATTCTACTGTGTAGAAATAAAATGGGAAGTAACTTCATTTTATATTTAAATTTGCACAAAATGTTCAGCTGTTTTAGGTTGAGCTGAGAGAGAGATAGAGACAGAGACAGAGACAGAGACAGAGAAACAGAGAGAGACTTTGAAGCCCCAATTCAACACCTCTGCTGTAGTGTTTGAAAATAATCCCTTCAGGGAAGTTATGAAAGCTGAGTGAAAATGTAAGCTGGAGTCCTTTTATAGGGCAACTAAGGCTCTTTTAAGAGGAAGCAATAACACAGTACTCCCTCTGTCTCTATGTGACCTTCTCTGTCTGTGTCTCTGTCTCCCTGTCCTTGTCCCTCATATAACTTAGTTAGACAGCACCTTAATAGTGAATATCTCATAACTCAGAAGAATAATAAATGCATTTCTTATTTCCTTCTTTTATATTATTTCCTATATTCTTATTTAAAAATATTCTTAAATACTTCATTATTTAAAACATTTAGCCTATTGTATTGCAATACAGTAACCCAAAGAGGATAATTGAAAAATATTACTTATAATTGCCAAAATGTGTTAACAACCCTGATGTCCATCATCTAATGAATGGAACAATGAGATACAGTGTACTAATAGAATGGAATGTTTGTTATTTGGAAATATAAAAGTTCAGACAACAGAAATTGAGCAGAAGCCCCAAGCCACCATCGCAGATGGATGCAGGTTAGACCTTTCC
>JAQHUG010000123.1:5673725-5692957 GCA_028555095.1 Dicrostonyx torquatus
GGAAAAGGCTAGTGATAATAAGCCAGGCAGAGTTTAATGAATCCAGTTTGTCATGTGGTTATTTCGGGTGCAGGCAGCAGCCAGTAGCTGAGCAGGCCAGTGGCTGGGGGCTTGGGAGCTGGCGGCTGGGGAACACAACACACACCTCTCCGCCTTATTTACAACAAGAAATATTATGTTGAATTAGTTTTGTTATATATTAAATCCCATAGATTTTACCTTTCCATTCATGTGTCATATTCAGAATATACATTCAAGAGTGAACCAAGATGATTGGTTGCATCTGAACGAAGGAAGGATGGTAAATGGGGAATGAATATTAGTAGATTTAAAATTAAAAATTGCAAACTGCAATGTTAAGTTGTAGTAAAAGTTGTATACCTCTATTCCCATATGGAGAATCATGTGTCAAATGTGGTGGATCTTCCTATAATCTCGGCAGTCCAGAGGCTATTGCAGAAAGATCACAAGTTTAAGGTCAACTTTGGCTTAAACCTCCCAAAATAAAAATTGAGTTGTAGGATTTTAAATAGTATAATATATAATGTATATTTTGGATATCAATACAACCATAAAATAATTACTTCATTAAAATAGCTCTGAGATTTTTCCATTATAAATAACATCATTTGTGCTATATATTTTTCCTTTCTCTTCCATTCTTCTCTTTTCCCCTCCTCTCCTCTCCACTCCTCTCTTCTCTTTTAAGAATGCAACCTTTAAGACCATTTTTTAAAACAGCATGAATCCATCTTAGTTGTTCAGTTTGATGAATTATAGTGTGTGTTATATGTGTGTGTGTATGTGTGTGTGTGTGTGTGTGTGTGTGTGTGAGAGAGAGAGAGAGAGAGAGAGAGAGAGAGAGAGAGAGAGAGAGAAATATCCTCTACTTCAGTCAATGGGTTGACATGTCTCTCAACTCCAGTTACTTTATCATCATGTTCTATATAATAAAATATCCATCAACAGCTCCAGGTAACTAACTTTTTTCTGTCACTATAGATCAGAAGAAACACTAATGGCCATGAAATACTTGAAAGAATACTCAATTCACAACTTATCAACAGGAAAAGGAATTGAGGTGAAAAGGTAATAAAACCATAGTCAGGGAGAAAGAGAGAATAGGGAAGGAGAGAGACTTTGGATGGAGGAACGGCATGTGTGAACAAGTGCACGTGTGTCACTCACATACTCATACACCAGAAACTGTTCTGTTTGTTGACTGCGTGAATCTTGAAGAATTGGACACATATATAACTGATGGAAATAAGAAATAGTACTCTCCTCTGAGTTTAGCAGTTTCTAGAAAGTTAAACATGGAAATTACCACCGATATGTGTATATACTATGTGTATCTTAGTTAATAAAGATGGGAACCTGCTCTTTACTACAAGACAAAACACAACTAGATTCCACTCAATTTTTGTACAGTTGCCACTGTATTTTAATACTAAACTGGTTTTGGAACATACTTTTAAATTTCAGGAGCTCAAAAGCTCCTGAATATCTCTGGATATTCAAAGTCATTTTCTGAAAACCTCAACATTATTTTGTTCATCACTAAAATCTCTCTTAAATTGCTTTATATAGAACTGTCTCTTATGTAAAGACCCTAAAAAACTTTCATATATTCAACCTTTTTAAATGTTTCAAATGTTTTAAATGGATTGTTATGGTTTTCTATCAGATTTCTTAATAATTTGCTTAAAAATAAGCAAGGGCCCAGATTTCTTAAGGGAAATAGAAACATTATGTGAGGTGTGGAGTGCAGAGGAAGGAGAATTTACTTTGCTTTCATAGGCACATGTAAATTCAGGTTTGACTATATCCAGATTATTACAAAACTGAAATAGTAGATATTTTATACATTGAACATGCATTTGGGACATAGCTATTGATATAGATAAATGTGGTTTAAAATACAGGCACAGGATTCAGAACTACATGATTACAGTTTGGACAATACCTGTAAAATGTACAATTAGAAATGAGTGCAATTAGTCCTTCAACCTTGTGGATCTTAAATCTCTTGCCTGTACAATATAAGGTTAGATTCAGTATTATCTAAGTTTTCTCTTAGCTGCAATTTTTTTGTGGTTAAGACAGTTGGTTTTTTTTTCTTGCTTTCTGTGATTTACATTTCAATTTATTTTTATTTTTAATATATGTGATGTTATGGAACTGATGCTGTGTTCATTGGGAAAATATTTAGGACTACTTCAGATATTCATTGCACCAAATGCCTATCATGTGATTCTGTGATGAGAACCAATCATTCTAACTTGTCAACTGTAAAATAAATTACTAATACATTGGTTTTTGTCACACTGTGAAAATTGCATAGTAGTTGCTGGGGAACCCATTAATTCTGTCCACCTGAAATCTTTTACCTCAAAAGTAACAACTTCTCATTGCTCACTTTCCCTCTACTTTATCCTTAGGCCTGAGTTATTACACATCTACTCTCAGCTTAGTGGTCAGCATTTTCTGAGAGAGATAGATCTTGCAAGACCTGTCATTCTGAACTTAGGTTATTTCACATACCAAAATTCTACCAAAGTTGTTGTAAATCCTATAATATTCTAATAAGGTAGTATTCTACTGACTGTGTGCATGCATGTATGTATATGCACATGTTTTACAGAAGCATACTCATTATACATTCACAGGTAACTAAATGAATAAGTTTCTTCCAAAGTTTTATTTTCCATAGCATTGCAATAAACATAGGCGTATACATAGCTCTTTAATAAAATTACTTTATTTTTGTTGAGTATATTTTCTAAAATAGAACAAATAATCCATGTGGTGGTTACATGTTCATTTTCTCCTTTTATATGGATTGTAATCTTTATGAATAGGGGTGGTTTTCTTGAAAACAATTTCAAGTGTATAATATATATTTTACAATGTTTTCTTACACCATTTTCTCTCTTTAGTTTATACTTCTGCTTGCTTACTTTCTCTTACCTTAATATCATCTGTTCCCCTAGTCTCCTTTAGGCATTCACGTGTGATGCATACTCTTTGCATATATATACAGGGATTTGTGTATTTGTACACATACAACTATACAGATACATTCAACCTAAGACTCACATAATGAGAGATAAAATGGTGTGCATATTTCTGCATCTGATTGTTTTGATTAATATTACTCTCCTGTTGCATCTATCCTTAAGACATGTGCTCAAATATGTCCATAGCAGCATTATTTGTCATATCCAGAACCAGGAAACAACCTAAATGCTCCTCAACCAAAGAATGGATAAGGAAAATGTGGTACATTTACACAATGGAGTACTACACAGCAGAAAAAAATAATGACATCTTGAATTTTGCAGGGAAAAGGATGAAGCTAGAAAACGTTTTGAGTGAGGTAACCATGACACAGAAAGACAATTATCACATGTACTCACGCATAAGTCGTTTTTAATCATAAGGCAAAGAAAACCAGTTTACAAATCACAATCCCAGAGAACTTCTACAACAATGAGGACACTAAGAGAGACGTACATAGATCTAATCCACATAGGAAGTAGAAAAAGACAAGATCTCCTGAGGAAATTGAGAGGATGGAGACCTTGGGGGAGGATTGAAGGGGAGGGGAGAAGAAGGGAGGGGAAAAAAGAAAAATGTAGAGCTCAATGACAATCAATAAAAACTAGAATGAACATGCAGGTATATCTGTAGTATGTTGTCTTACAGTACAAGTTTCTTTTTCCCCAACATTTCCATATCTTTTTGGCTTCTTAACCCATTCTGCTTTTTTGTTGTTGTTGTTGTTCTTTTTGAATCATTCAGTACCCTGTTTCTTCTTTGGTGTATTTAAAAATACTTAGAATCATTTTTTTTTGTATTCTTAGTCTCTGATTTTATCTAATTCACTCACCATGGAGGTTCCTGTTCTAGAAATGTGTCTTTAATTGAGAATACCCACAGAGGTTAGGTAAATAGTAAGGGACAAAAATGAAAGACAGAATCTTCTAAGAAAGTGAAGTATAGTATGGTTTTATATAGGGGTACAGGAGAAATTATAACAGCAGGGATAAGTGAAGTGGGGAATTGAACAAAAGAGTAGAGCAGAGAATATAGGGAATAATAAAGGTCGTTCAGAAAATTAAAGGAAACTTGCTGCTCTAGAAGTTTTTTTAAAATATAAGAGTATTTAAACATGTTTAAATAGAGATACCACATAATAAAGGGGTACAATATCCCAATGAAACACCATAGGCTACCAAATAAAATTTCTAATATAAAGAATGAGTTATTTATTCTTTTTTGAGTTGATAGCCAATGTAGTCCCATAGATTTCCCAGCCAATTACAGTATACGCCTGTAACTGGTGTTTAACTGGAAATTTTACCCCTCCTGACTAGCATTCACAGTGATGAAAGCTTGTATATATTATTATCAGAAATTAATAATAATAATCAGTTTCAACCTCAACTCTTGAAGTGGCAGTAATGACATGCATGTAAGACATGTCTGTTAGTGCAATAATGGGACACATGTTTTGGGAGTAACAAACCACTTAAAAATGTATTTAAGCCATGTACCATGAGATAAAACATGTATATGACACTTAATAAGGCCAAGGATATAAGCCTAGGTGGCATAGGTCCTAGGAAAAAGCCTACTAGTATTATTATAATAAATGAACTTAGTAAAAAACATCTTCTACTGGCTCATTGTATACCAATCATTGCAATACTCAATTCTCAATAAATAAACTTTCAGTAGATGGTAATTAACTCACAGCTGGTAAATATAAATAGAGTAAGAGATATTCAAATGTTTAGAACTAAATAATATGTCTATAAAGCATCCCTCTTCTCAATGCTCAGGGATCTTTGTGGCAGAAGGGGGGGAAGGATTGTAGAACCAGAGACCAAGATGACTCTGAGGAAACAACACTTAATAGAAGCAATCTAAGAGATGCACATATGAACTCATAGACTATGAAATGCAGGAATCCTGCATCATCTGGGTTCAGATCCTGAGGTGGGGAAAGATTATCAGGGCAAAGGATAGTATGACCGCCGTAGGAGTTTTGCACAAGTGGTGTCACAAATAGTTCAAGTCATCTTTAATCATACTACAAAAAAGACATATTTTGTCAAGTAGTGGTTGCATTACACCTTTAATCCCAGCACTCGGGAGGCAGAGGCAGGCAGATATATAAGAGCTAGTTCCAAGATAGGCTTCAAAGCTACACAGAAACCTTGTCTCGAAAATCCAACCAACCAACCAATCAATCAAACAACCAACCAACCAACCAACCAGCCAACCAAATAAACCTATTTTCCCACTCTACAGTGTTAACTTCAGACAAAACCAAATGTGTTTCCTCACCTTTAAATCAAAACAATTCTCAGTATTTTGCTAGCTTGGCTAAATATTGAGCCAGGCATACCCTGTTCTTACAAAGTTAAAAGGTATAAAGTGCACACATTTTCAAGGACAGCAATATTGAAAACAAAGCATATTTACAGAAATAGGGGTGATTTGGCATAAGTTGCTTGCATAGAGTTAGCTTTTATTTCTCTAACTGTTCCCTCATCCTACAAAGGAGTCCTGCATACCTAAGGGCAAAATCTGATAAGGCATTCTTTTCCCATCATTCAATACTGTTATTAATGTTTCCCCCCAAAATTGAGAGACAGGGTTAATATCCCCTGAGTTTCTTCTTTATATGTGCCAATTAACTTTTATTGCTTCTGATCCTGTCAGCACTGAAGCAACAAAGTTCCCAGGGTCTGGAGTAACTGCTGTTTCCAGAAAAAACAAAAACAAAAACAAAACAAAACAAAACAAAACATGAAGCATCAGTTTCCAATGTTTTAGGGGAAAATATTTGAGGGAAAAAATGTGTTTTCCCGAAAATGCATGAGTGATAACTGGTATTACAAACTTTCATGAGAATCATCAACATTTTGAGAGAGAATAAAGCATGCAGGCCACAAGGTCCCAGCAGTATTCTTCTCTGTCTTCAGGTTCACTGGTCCTTGCCATGGGAAAGAATAGCTCCATGTATTTTGTCTTGCAGAGACCCATTGGACAAGCATTCATATGCTGATCTAAACATAGGCCATATGGATGCTCCCATCAGTGACACTATGTTCAAGGCCTGCTCAAGCTGTACAAAACTGGAAATGAACATGAAGTCATGTCCAGAGCCAAGGGGCTATTAAGAATAGAGAGATGCCCAGAGAGGGGAAGAAAGAGGTTTTTTGGTTCTTTTTTTTTCTTCAGTAGAGTGCCACTGTGTTTACCAATTACATTTCAAAACAGGCCCGATCTATGTTCAGGAGTGGTCAACCAATACAAACAAGTCTTCCTTTTTGTTTTGTTTGGAAAAAGAGAAAGCAAGTTTTGGGTAGGCAGAGAGGTGAGGGAGGCTCTTGAAAGAGACAGGGTATGGAAATGAATAGGATAATAAGATATTGCATAGAATTCTCAAAGGACAAATAAATATATTTTTTTCAAAAGAATCACATTATCTTGTTTATTTAGGCTTCTTATGTTTTTACATTGAATTTATAGAATTTAGATTAAGGTTGAGGGTTGGCTTCTTTTAATCACCCATATTCTTTCAGTGAGAGTGAAAACATTGTTAAAGAGGGGCTATGTCACAGTAGAGGAGAAGTGTCATTTCTTTCTGTTGAACTGGGAGTATAGCTAAATAACCAGACATTTAGGAAACATGTTCAGGACATTAGACTTGATCTTCCAATGCTACTTTAAGGGTACCATACCCCAACCATACTTAGGGTTTCTATTGTGATAACTCACTATGGTCAAAAGCAACTCAGGAAGGAAAGGATTCTTTTCACCTTAGATCTTCTAAGTCAAACACTGAAGGAGGCCAGGGCAGGAACTAAGGGTAGCTTGTAGGTGAGAGATAACACAGAGTCATGGAAGAATATTCCTTTATCTTGATCCAATGGCTTGTTCATCTTACTCTCTTATAGCACTCAAGAACACTAGCTCCAGGACAACAATGTTCACAATGAGTTAGACCCTTCAATATCAGTCACCAATCAGTAAAATGCACCACAGGCTTGTCCATAGGCCAATTTGGTGGGATCATTTTCTTAACTGAGGATCCTTGTTTTCAATCAATTTTAACTTGTGTCAAGTGGATATAAACCACACTCAGAGCAAAGACTATGTGAGGAAACAATTAAAACTGAAGGATGGGCTCACTTCAAAAATAAAATTGCAGCAAGTTTAATGTCAGTCATTCCTTCAAATCCAAGATTTATAAAGGAGGCAGTATTGTGTGTTCTAAGAGTCTAATTGTTGAAGCATGGAAAGGGAAGAGTAAAATTAGTCTAGACATTGGTATTAGTGTGAAAAAGATCATGGGATAGAAGACTAAAATGTGGGAAAAAAATCAAATGGGAAGGCAACCCTGAGTACAGGTAGAATGAACAGAAAATTAAGAAAAAAATGAAATCATGCAACCTAATATATCCCAAGCTACTGGGGAGTCTAAACTGGGGAAACAAATCCCTGACCAACTCCAGATATTCTATAATCCCTTGAGAAAGACTATCAAAAGGAAAACAAAGGAGAGAAAGAAAGAGAAGGGAAAGAGAGTAGAGGAAAAGGAGAGAGAGAGGGAGGAGAAAGAGAATGAGAACTCATTAAATTCACATTAGATATTAAGGGAAGGACAGAGTTATAGGTAAAGCGCAGGGTCTAACTGTTCTCTCTGGCCTGGATGCTGGTGTCAGACTTCCTGCTGGATGATCTTATTCCTCTCACAGATGCTATTCATACTCCTAGGAAGTGAATGCTGATCTTATTCAGATGATGTCTTTCTTCGGTCAGGTTGTGAGTGCTAGTCATTTTCTTGGGCAGTCCTTCCTGTTATCAGGGAATGAGTTTAGAGACTTTGTGGATTTTTTTCTATTCTATGGCACAGACCATTTATCCACCTTGTTGCATAGTATACATAGAAGCCTTTTCTTTGCTTTCTGGAGGTAATTTGCAGTCAAGGTTTCAAACCACTGTCCTGTGACACTTGTTCGGAGTTCCCAGACTTCACAGTTTTAGAGATGGACTTTTCCTTCTAAGATGGACTTTCCCACAGGCCCCCGTCTCTGCCAGTGTAACCACTGCAGGTAACTTTTATTCTCTCTCTCACCTCTCTCACCTTCTTTCTCTTTTCCTCCACTCCTCCTCCTTCCTGTTTAAAATGCTAGTTACTTAAATTACCGTGCATGCTTTCTGAGACTGTCTGTCCTAGTCTGTAGTTCCAATCATCTGCATTCAAATTCATTCTCAAACAAGGCTAAGCTTCCTAAGATGAACTCTGCTCTTCTCTTTCTGTTTTTCTCTGTAGAGTTTCTTCTTTTACTCTGCAGATAAAACTGGAGATTCTCCACCAGCACTCACTCTTAGAACTGCTGTTCTTAAGTTTTGCTATTTACTCAGCATAGATCCTACCAGACTGTGGCTAGATGTTATGTGTCATCTTGAAAATCTTGGAGAGAGAGAGGGGGGGGAGGGAGGGAGGAAGGGAAAGAGGGAGAGAGAGAGAGAGAGAGAGAGAGAGAGAGAGAGAGAGAGAGAGAGAAGCTTTCATGAAGCCTTTCATAATGTCTTAGTTAGGGTTACTATCGCTATGATGAAACACCATGACCAAAGAAACAAAGGGTGGAAACAGTTTATTTCATTCATAGGTGTATATATAGTTCATCATCAAAAGCTGTAAGGATAGGGACATAAGTAGGGCAGGAACCTGGAAATAGGAGATGATGCAGAGTCCATGGAGAAGTGCTGCTTACTGGCTTGCTTATCAAGGATTGCCCAACCCTCCTTCTTATAGAATCCTGGAAGTTTAGCCTAAGGATGGCACCAACCACAACAATCACAAAGGATTAGGACCACTCCTATCAACCACTAATTAAGAAAATTCCCTACAACCAGATCTTATGGAGGCATTTTCTCAATTTAGGCTCCCTCCTCTGATTCCATTAGCTTGTGCCAACGTAACATAAAATCAGTAAACACACACAATACCTTTAATTTGCTTTTCCTTATGAAAGTCCTGTCTCCATATCCATGTAAAAGCATCTTAGCTTTTACCTTTGAAGGAACTGTCATCCATCACATTTTGTCTCAGCAGTCTGCACAGCACCTTTAGCAGTATGAGCCAGCAGGTAGCGGGAGGCTCCAACTTGATTCCTACTAGGGTGTATTGTCTTGGGGAATCTTCTGGGAGTTAGTTTTTCAGAAACTCATGGGGAACTTCTCCCCACTTACCACTGGTATTTTCTGATTAAATCAGGATTTAATCACCTATGCAGAATACTTCTGTTCAAGCTCCTTTTAAAAGAAATCACATTTTAGTTAGCAGATAAGGTAGCATATTTTTATATATTTTTGTTTACATTCTTAGTTTTGGTTGGCCTTCTCCACCGCACTCCTTTTCCTATTTCTCTACCCTATTCTGCTTTAAACATTTATTCCATTAAAATTTGCTTTCTCCTAACAATTTACATGTGCTTTACTATCCTTACCACCCAAGCCTCTTTGTTGTCTCCTGGCTCCTTTCTTACAGCATCATCCCCACTGACACTCACTGCAACTTTAACAAAGCTATGCAAAATTTGAGTCTAGGAGCAGTCTATATGTTTGCATATCTGGGTCTTGTTACCTGATTCAATCTAATGTTTCCACTCACATCTGTTTCCTGTGAGTTTTGTCTTTCCTCAGTGCTGAAGAGAAGAATTTCATTTTATATATGTATCATGTTGCCACGAACCGCTCATAAGTTGATGGAGGCTAGGTTGATTACATTTCCTATCTGTTTTGCACAGAGTAGCGACTAACGTAGATGTGAAGGTATCTCTTTTGTAGTGTAGTCCTTAGGGTACATTCTCAGGCATGATGTAGCTTGGACATATGATATGTGTACTTTTGGTTTTTGGAGAACTATTTCCATTGGTTTTCATAGTGACCACACCAATTTACTCTCTTTACAGAAGTCAGCAAAGGTTCACTTTCCCCAGATTCTTTCCAGCATTTTCTGTCATTTGTTTTCTTAATAAAGGACATTCTTACAGAGGAGAGACAGAATCTCAGTGTAACTTTGATTTGTATTTCCCTGATTGCTAAGGGTGTTAAATCATTTTCTGAAAAATGTGTATTAACTATTTGTGATTCTTCTTTTGAGAACTCTCTGTTAAACTCCACAGCCCATTTTGAAATATTTTTACATTTACCCAGCTATTTGCATGTGTGTGGGAGATGGGGAGCAGTGCATATGTATGTGAAAGCAAGAAGATAACGTTTGAGTGTTGATTCTCTTGTTCTGCCGTTTGAGTTCCAGTGTTCAAACTGAGGTGGGCAGACTTTTTTGGAAATGCTAGTCTCATAGCCTATTTTCTGTTTGGGATATGTGTTAGATGTTTGTTCTTTTAAGCTTCTTTTATTTTGGAAATATTCGTCTTCTGTCAGGCATAAATAACTTTGTTTTCTTTCTTTTGTTTTGTTCTCTTTTTCTCATTCGGTAGACTGGCTTTTAATTTGGTTGGCTGTTTCCTTTGTTACATATACAATCATATTTTAAGTTTGTAATGTCTCAGATGTCAATTATTGGCCTTATTTCCTGAGCAACCTGAGTCTAGTCCTTACCTATATTTATGGTTTATAGTATAAATGCTTTATTTTGGGTAGTAGTTTTATCCCTTATGGGCAGATCCTTGTGGTTCAAGGACTTTTAATCTTTCCTGTAGGTGTGTGTTATCCCTCAAACTGGCTGTTCTGGCTGCCATTCCACACTAAATCAGTTTATCAGAAAGTGCACCCACCCCAGCGCATGTCATTTGCTGTTACTTCCTAGTGACTACGATAGTTATTAGATGGGGTCAAATATCTTCTCTTCTCATGGTCATCTCATAATTCATGTGACTTTATCATGGAATTTTATTTGTACCTCAGAGGGCCACACATTGCTCGGGCTGTGTTCCTGTATAAGGACTCCTCCTACTGTGTCATTATGTAATGCCTGCTCCTACTGTGTCCCTTGTAATTCCACCCTCTACTGTGTCTCATCTGCAATGGCTCCTTCTACTGTATCCCTATAGAATACCTCCTTCTTCTGGGTCTCTATGTAATACCTTCTATTCTGTCCCTTTGTTAGGAAACTGTGTCCTTCCTGCTTTGCACTTCAGTTGTATATAGTTGATTTTGGAAACTTTTCTATATTTGCCTTAGTTCTTTTCTTCAGGCTATAAATTCTGTATCTTTTCTCATTTTGTGTGAATGTATATACACACATTTAATCTATTTCTCTCTTCCTCTCATTTTTACTTACATACATTATATTGACTGACAAACTTGTAATATGCATCTACATAACAATAACTTTTAGCCTTTTATAACATATTCTTGATCACGTTCATTAATTTAGAAAGTATCTTTGATAACAAGTCACATACTCAAAATTTAATAGTGAAATGGGCAGATTCAGTTTCTACTTGAGAATCTTAAAAAATCATAGATTTTAAAAAAAACAAGAAACCACTACTCTCTTATTAAAGGCTCTCACTATAAAAGTGATATCTGAATTTTACCCTGCTGCTGGTCCTTTCATACTCCAACTGGCCTTAAATAATTCTTGTGTTAATTATCAATTATCTAAGATTTTTAATTAAAAATGTTCCATTGCTCTCTGTATCTTGATGACAAGGGAATCACCACAGCAACATCAGGGTGAATTCCCAGCTTTGCCTTTCTGGACAAAGCTGCATATGTGTGCTGAGTTTCAAGGAATGATTATTACCTTGTGGGTTCCAAGATAAGAGCTGTCTAATATATTCACTCAGTTTTTCCATGATAACTTGCTAGAGTCTAAATGCTTTCTATTTCTCCCCACCCTAGTTTCTAATCTGATTCTGTTTCTTCATAATTCAGTGCTCCTTTATCAGCATGAAATATCAAATTTTAGGATAAGTGCCCACAGCTTTGTAAAATTTGCTGAATCCAGTCTCTAGCCAAAGGTAGTATTTCTTTCCTCAAGACAATACTGCATATCTTTTATTATTCTTCTGATTTCACAGTATGTGCTTCTTTAAAAATTATTATTGAATCATTTTCTTCCAAAATTTCTACATAGAATAGACACGTACAAGTCAAAGCAGTCAAATATTATTAATCTCATGATGTGGGATTCCCGTGTATGCTGTGAATAAGTTTTACTACCATTGGTTAATAAATAACCTACTTCAGTCTATGGCAGGGCAGAATGAAGCCAAGTGGGAAATCTAAATAGACACACACACACACACACACACACACACACACACACACAGAGAGAGAGAGAGAGAGAGAGAGAGAGAGAGAGAGAGAGAGAGAGAGAGAGAGANCTACAGATTAACAGAAATGGGCTAATTTAAGATGTAAGAGCTAGATAGAAATATGCCTGAGTCATTGGCTCAACAACGTTATAATTCATACAGTTTCTGTGTTAATTTTTGGGTCTGGGCAGCCAGGAACAAATGAGCTGTCTCCACCTACAATCTCATATGTTTTGATCTGGTAAAACTGGGAATGAAAACACTCAACTCTCATACCTCAGGTTTAGAAGTCAAAGCTTTGGACTTTAAGGATCTATAGATTAATTATTCATACTGACTAGTATGATAGCACAAAGCTAATAACCATGTCTTTATTAGACACACATTGGCCAAAATAATTTCTGTAAATGTTTTTCAAATACTTTTGATGAAAATATTACCTTTTCATAGATTTTTCTCTCTAGGATTTCTCCTCTTTTGGAAAAAAAAAGGATTTTTTTTAAAATAATGGTTTAAAGAATGTCATTGCACCATTTTCCTCATAGGTTTGTTGGGAGATTACCATAGGTCAGTCTTCAGAAATCAGTCACTCTATAGAGAATGGTGAGGAAATGTTAGGGAACAGCATGGCCTGATAAAGACCAGTGTAGAAACCATGCTTCTAATATCAACATTAAAACTTTTTGGAGATGTTCAAATAAAGTTCTTTCTTCATTTATCAGTTGTCAAACATCAGATACTATCAACAATGTTTAAGGAAAAAACAGTCCCTAAGAACTCAGACCCAGTCACAACAACAGAGAGCCCTGTGGTCTGCAATAGCCATCTCCAATGATTTACCCTGGAGCAATCTCTGGCCCTTTCCCATGTGCCACCCAGAGACCTCCCATTAGCCAATGATAATGAATTATCATCCCATTTTCCACCTCTCATCATTCTCAGTAGGCTACAAAAGTAAAATATTTTCAACCAGAATTTTATTACTATCTATTTATCATCTGTCTATCTGTCTGTTTGTCTGTCTATCTATCTATCTATCTATCTATCTATCTATCTATCTATCATCTATTTTCTACATATATTTTCAAATATGATGTGTCATCTGTCTATCTATCTATCTACCTATCCAACACATTATTTATCACTCCTACTAATTTATGATTCCTTTTCATGTCTTTTTCCCCGTATTTAGGAAAAGGTAAGGATAATTTTTTTGAAAAAATTGAAAAAGTAAATGAATTAAAAGAAAAAATGAAGCTATATAAAATTAAAATAACAGTAAATTATGTCACCCATAAAGTGAACAAAGACCTTATAGTGGTCTTAAGGATAAATGAGAACATTTATAAGATAAGCCTTATCTATGTTCACAACTCACTTCCTTCCCTTAAAATGGAAAATGATTCTAGGAAGCTTATTAAGCAACATGAATTCTTTCTTTTTATTTTCTATTTTAGTTGGTTTATAAGACGTGGACCCCAGATCACATCTTCACACTAGATTAACAGACAGTATTTCTTCTACTATGGTCTCCTCCGGTTATTAGTTACTTCCTAATGCTGAATAAGATAAGGTGGACAGAAGGACTTTGGGAGTAAGATAATTATTGGAATGAACTAATTTATAAAACACTGCAATCATGGTTGGCTTTAGAGATCTGGCTGCACATGAATGAGGAGCTTGCATTTGTACACATTGGATGTAATAAGTTATTGAACTAAAGAAATGTGCTTGGAGACTGAACTAGCCGGGTGAGTTATTTCTTCCCTTGGCACTGAATATGCACCTGGCTTTGAGTTATAGTTAAATAAATTCATCTGATCCCAGCTAGAACTCCTTTAAAAACTTAGGGTATTTTAGAACACATTGAGCAAACAAGAGTCTTATATTTTTTTAAAAGACATCCGTTGCAGGAGTCATTACATTTTCAGGCCAAGTACTACTTAATCATTTAATTAGGAGTTCAATGGTTCTCAACCAAGCATACCTCATCTGGAAAAATAAAAATCCTCACTTCAAATAGCTCTCCCAAAATAAATAAAATATTACTAGGGACAGAATTTTGGGATGGACTTTGTTTTGCTCTGTATTTACTTAACTTTGTTTTCTGAAATAATTTTAGAACTGCTTAAGAATTTTTAAAATAACAGCATGTTCCTGTGTCCCCTGGCCAAGGATTACTGATGTTCCTATCTTGTTACCATAGCACAATAATCAAAACTACCAACAAACACAGCCACGATGTCATTTTAAATGGAGCTGTGTGTTTCTTTCTGGCCTCACCTTTTCTTTTGACTGTTAATCTTTCTTTTTCTGCTCTAGGGTCTACTGCAAACAGTTTTCATGCTTCCTTGATTTCCTCCAATCAGTATTTGCCAAACCTTCTTGCCTTTCCTGACCTTGAAATATAAAAAAAAATCGGAAAGATCAGTCTACAGAATATCTCTACTGTGCTTAGTGCCTTTCCTTTACCATATTGTGACCGTGCATTACTGGGAGAAATGGGAAAAAGGAGTGTGGTTTTCCGCATTCTCCTCAAAGTCACAATGTCTTTACCTGCTATGTTAACCATTACACAACTGAGATTTTTTTTTACCATTAAGCTCTTATTCTACTACCTTACTTTAGTTTCATTTAATTTGGAATTATCTTTATGGATTATACAAATACTCCATATTCTGAAATTTAAATCTGTTACTTTTAATAATCTAACAATGATTCACAGCTATGGCCACTACTATTATTTCTTGATTTGGTGATAACACTCATTTCTCTTATTGTACAGCCATTTAAAAATTTTGTGGTCAAGGATTTTACTGTCTTTTGGTGTTATAATCCAATCCTGTCATTCAAAACAAACACTTTGTTCAGATTATAATAATCAATGACCATGAGATGATTTGGAATTTTTGCCACTTCAAATAAAATTTCTTATTTGGAATAGTTTAAAATTCATAGATGAGTTAAGGAAGTGGCAGTGGAGTTGTCATGTTCTTCTAGTTTTCGAAGTTACCAATAGCTTCTATTGGTATGGCTTACTTGTTGCAGTCAACGAAGCCATGTGGATACCTTTACACTAACTAACTCATGCCCAGAGTTTAAAGATGCTTGGCTTTATTTATTTTTTTCATTGAGCTATACATTTTTTCTACTCCCCTTCCTTCCTCCCCTCTATCCTACTCTCCCCCTACCCCCATGCTCAAAATTCACTCAGGAGATCTTGTCTTTTTCTCCTTCCTAATTGGATCTATGTATGTCACTCTTTGGGTCCTCTTTGTTGTCTCGGTTCTTTGGTTGTGGACTCTCGGCTGGTTATTCTTTGTTTATGTCTCCATTTGTGCGTGAGTATATACTATATCTGTGTTTCTGAATATGCATTACCTCATCCAATATATTTTTCTACTTCCATCCATTTGCTTATGAATTTCAAGGTGTCATTATTTTTTTACCACTGAGTAGTATTATATTGTGTAAATGTACCACATTTCCTTATCCATTCTTTGATTGAAGGCATCTAGGTTGTTTCCAGGTTTCTATTATGAATAATGCTGCTATGAACATAGTTGAGCAAATGTTCTTATTGTATGATTCAGCATCCTTTGGGTATATGCTCAAGATTGGTACTGCTGGGTCTTGGAGTAGACTGAACACTTCATGATAACGTCTTGAAGAGAGCAGGGATACAAGGAACATACCTAAACATAATAAAGGCAATATGTAGCAAGTCAAGAGCCAACATCAAACTAAATGGAGAGAAACTCAAAGCAATCCCACTGAAATCAGGAACAAGACAAGGATGCTTGGCTTTTAACCAATGTACTGTGATCTCCTTCAGGATAGCACATCATATCTCTTGGCTACCTCTTGTCAGGCTCTTCTGGAATGATATGGTTTCTCAGAAATCCTGTGATTTTGACAATCTTGGAAATTTAAGGAGCACCTGGCTGGTTAGGATGCCTTTCTTATTGATGATTGCCTGAGTCTTAATTATAAGCAGAGTGTAGCTTTGAGATCTGGGGGAGAATAGGCATAACTTTCTTTGCATTGTATCAGAAATGTTTATAATTGACAGAATTCATAACGGTTGCTGTTTACCTTGACTGCCTGGATGAGACTATATTTGTCAGGTCTCTGATCTGAGACATATCTGTTTCTCTCTTCCCATACCATGCTCTTAGAAGAAAATTTGTCTTCATTCACACAGGGAACTGGGCAAACTTACCTCCTCTGGGAGGCAGGGTATCTGCCCAAATTATGTGGATTGCTATGAGGAAAAATGGATCAAATCTTTCCACATTTTTATTCCTTCAAGCATTTGTTTTCATCATTAAAGAACCATGTATATTTATTCACTAATCTGGTTTTGTTTCTTCCCTATTATATTGCTCCCACAATTTTTTTTTTCAGATATGGCCACCGGGGGCTTCCAAAACCCTGAAACCGGAAGCTGGCCTATGTATCCCTCTGATTTATTTTTGGACAACAGTTGCCTTTAGTTTGGAACTTATTTCCTGGTTCCCTAAGTTAAAACATTTTTGATACCTCTCTTTTCACTCTTAGAATCAGCTTACTCCAGAAAGAATGGCTCTGGTTCAGTTTAGAAATTATTGTCTGGATTAGGTGTGCTTTTCGACATTGTTACTTTTATGCCATTTTATTTAATGCAATGAGAAAATCTGTCTCTGTGCTAAACTGTGTACATGAGCACATCTATAAATATTTCTGTGTGCTTGCCGTATTTGCTTCACGCTCAGCATGAATCTCTGTGGATGTTTTCAGTTCTAGTTCATTGCTCTTTTATAGCTCGTTCTAACTCTTCCCCTTGCAGTTCTGTTTCCTCCCACTCTTGGAGAAGCCTACGTTCAGTACCAGAATCCATTGGAATCATCAATCCACACCCCCACTGTAGCAGTTGTGCCAGTGAGATTAGAGTGCGTTATGAGTACTTTATGCCTTTAACCCCACAGTATTCAATCACATGTAAAGTTAAGTCAGCACCATTTTTCTCAAAATTTTCAGCAAGATTACTTCTTGGACTCATAATGCAGTTGGATATACTTGTCACAGTCTTTAGGCCTTCTTGCTACCCCAGAACTATATCAGATGTTTTTCTGAAGTTGTCATATAGTGAGGTTTATTGGTTGTATAATATAATTGAACAGGTTTTTAACAAAGGACTAATGAAGGGTGTCTGTCATTAAAATAAAGGGCAATTTTATCTTCCTGTAAAAATGTTCGTTATACTCCATGTGGGTAATTCTTCACCAATGTCCCATTTGTTGAAAAACACTTATCTTCTGACAGGCTCTGCAGCTCTGTATCCTCCAGTCTGGCATACAATTAAGCCATATGAGACAGATTTTCATCAAGGTGTCTTCTTTCACTTAACCATATGCATACATCCTGGTGTTTTTGGAGTAACTATTTCGTTTTAATCAATAAAATTATTTCATTTATTCAGATATGCCACAGATCATTTAACCATAAATTGAAAGTAAATCCAGTTATTAATAAACATTTTATGTGAACATAAATTTGTACATTTAGACACATCTTCAATTTTCTTTCCCATACTCATCACATTATCCCAGTCCCTCAAACCAGTAGGCACTTACTGGGAAGATGCCTGTCACACCAGTCAGGAAAGCAGGTAAACAAACTGAAGATCTTTCCCTCCTCTCCTCCATTCCTACCCACCAATCACGTTTCATCTACAACTTTATAGCTAACTGTGTTATGCAGCCTTCCCTCCCTCCCTGGCCCCATATCCTGTGGCTCAAACAAATCTTCTCCTCCTAACCTTCCTTCTGCCACTCTTTACGTTATAGTAGTTCCCAATTATAGCAAGAATTTTCTGGGAACCCAACATCCAAAACTGTCTGGAAAGCAAGCAGGCATGCTTCAGCTCTTCATTCCTTTTTTGCTTCTCCTAATACAGTTCTCTTAATCTCATTCCCAGCTCTGTAGCAGACTACCTGTTTTGTGCTCTTCTCATTCTCTGCACCCATTTTCAGGGGACTACATGGATGCTATTGGAAAACCCCGATTTCCTCTGTCCTGTGGACTCCCTCATGCCCCCCTGAAGGCAAATCTACAGTCTTAAGTGTCAGCTTATAACCTAGAAACACATTTTACCCAGGATCCTTACTGGTCAATCTTCTGAGGATACCAGAAGAATTCTCCAGAAAGTCAACACACCTTTCTAAGAACCACAGAGGACAACATAAACCAAAGAACAAAACACCCATCTAAAACAGAGACAATCAGGAAGGTGCACCTAGAATTACAATAATCTTAGACCTAGATGCCTATATGTCTACAAAAAGCACAACTAGTAATAGCAAGGACATTGTGTCTCCACTGGAGCTCAGCAACCCTTTTACAGAAGGTCTTTGGAAACGTAATATAGATAAAGCACAAAACAAGGACTTCAAAATAGTCATAATGAATGTTAGAGCCATAAAAAAGATGAATAAATTCATTAATGAAATTTATGAAAACACAAAGAATAGAATGTAATGAAGAAAAGAGTTCAAGATATGAAAGTATAAATAGGATAGGTAAAGAAAACACACACACAGGGAGTTCTGGGACAATGGTGTTGCAGAACTTGTGGGAGTGACCAACAAATGTCTAATTTGAGGTTTATATCATGACAGGAAATCCTTCTCTGACACTACCAGGAAGAATAGGAACTGGAAGCTGGTTAGCCCTGAGACTTATCATAGAAAAAAAGAAATGAATAAAATGATTCCTGATAATATTCCTGTGTACTCATAGATTGATACCTAGCCAAATCATCATCAGAAAGACTTTCACTGAAGCTAATGGGAGGAGTTAGAAATACCTACAGCCAAACTTCAGAAGGAGAGAAACCCTGATTGGAGATCTCCATCAGGTTTTTTCTCTTGAAAAAAA
>JAQHUG010000123.1:5704923-5718833 GCA_028555095.1 Dicrostonyx torquatus
AGAAGCTTCTTCTGCATTCAGTAAATGAGAACACATATAGGGACCAGACAGAGAGTGAGAGGTGTTGGAATACTTATTCTTAGACAGGATATCCCCATCAAATCTCTTCTAGAGCTCCAGGAACCCAGTAGAAAAACAGGAAGAAAGAGTGTAAGAGCCAGGCAGTACACAAAGGAAACTAAGCCCTCTAAATCAACAAAAGCAAAGTTCATATGAACTCACAGAGACTGAAGCAGCATGTACAAGGCCTGCATGGATTTGCACTAGACCCTCTGCATTTTTTTTATGGCTTTCAGTCTAGTGTTTTTATGGAATTCCTGTGTGAAATAGTGAATTTATTTCTTGAACTTCTCTGGGGTTCTTTTCCCTGCTTTTTTTCTTTTTATATTGTCCAACTTGATGAGATGATTTTTATCTTATTGTATTTTCTTTTATTATATTTTTTAAAAAATGAATGCGAACCTAGTCACTAGGATAAATATTAACAACTAAACATTTACCTACTGGGAAAGGTCATTTATACTTATAGGAAAGGGAAAATCTGTTTTCTTCAATAGAGTAGCATTGGTTATATCTATCAATCACTCCAGGAAAAACCTCAGCTTCAGGAACTGTTAACCAATATATAATGGACTCCATGGTTTATTGGTCTATTTTATTTCATTGGTTTAGTATTTTATTTTTTGAGGGGTGGCGTTTCATTATTTCTTGGTTTGGAGAGTTTTGCTGTTGTGTTGGGTTTGGGTTTAATTTTTGAGAGAGAACTTCAACTTGAGTGAGTAGGGAGGAGGAAAGGATATGGAAGTAACTGGGGGATATGATCAAAATATATTTAAAGCTAAAGATTGTTTAAAATAATGAAAAAAATTAATAAAAATTGTTAAAACTAAAATAGTCCTATATCAACCATACCCTCTTAGTTCATGTTTTATTAGTTGTACTCCAATCAGCTCTATGCTCACACACTGTCAGACCTATGTTCACAAATTCTCAGCCCGGTACACACACTCTCAGTCATACATACACATAATCTCAGCCCTTCGCTCACAGACTCCCTGTCCTATGCTCATATAATCTAAGTCCTAAAATATCATATACGTTCTTTGAATACTACGTCATGCAACCTCCTTTAATCCTTTGTCATATACCAATCTCTCAATGTTACATCAAAAGTACTCCCTCAGCCTTGTCTTAGATGACCCTTCAGTTCTCTCTGCCACATGTCATGCAAAGTTTCTCAGTCCTCTATGATACGTCCTTCTCCGATCACTGCCCCTAGTTCAGCATATTATATATTTGCATCACTGACAGACAACATTACTCAATGTTCTTGTTCATAAGTAAACCAGGTTTCTGGAGCACTTGACTGTTGTTTTCTCTCTAACAAATTCCTGTGTTTATGTAGCTTCCAGTGTACTCAACAAAATAACGTATGAATTCTGGTTTTCCAAATAAATTTCCACAGTTAAACAAAAGGAAATTTGGAGAAATAGTATGATGTAAACACATAATGAAATTAATATACAACATATGTTTATGGTTGTTTCATCCTTAAATGAAAAGGCAAGTTAAGCTATGTAAAATTGTCAACAATTGGCCATTTTTTTGTGATAATTTCCTAAGATCTGACATAGGTGATAAATGAAACCTATCGTAACTACACTTGGACTATTATACTTATTGTAAGGTTAAATTAAATTTGTAGATGAAGATGTTGATTAGTTCTACTTTGGACTATTGCAGTAAACAGATAAATTTTGATTTATATTTTGATAAGGAAAAGGGAAGAACAAGAGAGATAGAGAGATATAAACCATAGCATCAACCCTTACCCCACCCCAACCCCCAGTCGTAGCAATAATAACTCACAGGGTGTATGATACATATTACATATAGAGTTAAGCCAGAGAGTCTAGTGCCTTATACAAACTGCTAAAGTACTGCCTTTCATCCAACTAATGCAATGGCATGCTTAACTAGATAAATATCAAAATGTGATCTATGTTTTAGCATGATAACTTCAGTAAACTCTAGGTACTCCAAACAGCACTTCTTGACCAGTTAGGAAAAGACAGCAACTTATTAAATCATATCTCTCTTACATTGGGGAAATGTTTTACAGTACTGATGTTATAACAAAGCACTTAAGTGGAATATTTTGAATTTTCCCCATAAGGAAAATATAGACAATACCTGTAGTGTGAATGGTGCTATGCACTGCAGTGTCTCTGTGCTAATTATGGGCATGGAGACCAAAACTTGGATCAGTTCCAGGTTAGTCACAATGCAAAGCTTTTCTAATAATCTTTCTAGCAGCCAAAGTGTAGGGGAACATTGGGGTGTGGGCAAGACAAATTTACAAGAATACAGGATCTATGAGGGGGTGAGGGAAAGTAAGCAGAATTTGCACATTATTCTTAGCTCTCTGTATTTGAGACAACTGTGTGAGTGTAAGTGCATAAAACCCAGCAAATTAACATCAAATTCAAATAATTATATTCTTTCCAGGATAAATTCAAAGTAAGCATTGAACACAGACATTTGCCACCAGAGGTCTACAACTCAGGAGGGAATTGGTGACCTTGTCACGATTGCTCAGAAGTTAAACAATAGAAATACTGGGAGAAAGGGGGAGAATTAAGACTAGAAATAGAGATCAGCAGTGGCAAAAATAAATAACATTTAAGTAGTAATTCTGGAGGAAACCAGATGAAAGTGCTATAATGGACTCCAAAGGAAAAAATTATCCTGACAGGAATAGACAAGGAGAATATTAATTCTGTGAGACCAAGTTGACCAGGTCAGTTACAACCTATGTAAGAGCAGTCTGAACAGCACAGTGATGATAAAATTATAACTTCTGGGTGAAAAGGAAAGATGAGAAATTCAAATTAGAAGACATGCCTGTCAATTAGTTTTGCCATTATCATTACAAGACACATCTGACTGGACAGTAAATGACAAATAAGAATAAATGTTGGAAGAGAGTTTGTTTTTGCTAAGAGTTGGAAAGAATAATTAAATATATAATAAATAATTACATGCATGCATAATACATGATACATCAAAAGGACAGTGAATTAATTTCAAAGTTGTAAAGACCAACAATAGAGCTTCTTCTAGTACCCAGTAGCATATTGTGAATTTCCAATTGGACATTCTGGGATAGAGGCATTATGAGCCTCAGATCCTTCATCTAAGGATCTAATACAGTATCTGGTTTGGAATTAGGAATGTGAAAATTCAGTGCAAGTAAGGTGAAATATGATTTTTACATAGAGCTTGGAGATATTTAGAAAGCATAGAGACAATGGTTTGCAGCAATTTGGTCTTTTTTAAGCTTCTTCCATTAAGAGAGAAAAGTTGGAACTAAAGCTGGAAAGATGGTGCAGAGGTTAAGAAAACTTGATGCTCTTTCAATGAGCTAGGGATCAGTTCCCAGCACCCACATGGTGATTGCGAACATTAACTCCAACTCCAGAGTATCTGATGCCATCTTTTGGTCCCTGTGGGCCCCAGACATTCATGAGCTGTATATGCACATGTGTGCAAAATTCTCACAAAGATGAACTAGAAACATAACAAAATTTGAGAGAGAGACACAAATAAAGACAGACACACACGGAGATCATTTCTCCTACATTTTATTACGTCACCTTATATCTACAAATAAATGTCCAGAAAAAAGCAAAAATTCCTCCCTATAAATAGAAATATTCTGTCTTCACACATTGATCCTGGAACATGAAAGAGTTGATTAATATTTAAGTCATTTTAAATTGTTGGTTCTTTTTTGCTCTTTCCCCTACCTTTGGACACTCCAGTTAATAGTATTAATTTCCTATGCTTAAATTTCCCAGGCTCAAGATTTGTTCAGCAGACAATGTGTGAGCACAACTCAAAAGGGATGACTCTATACATTATCCCCAGAATACACCCAAGGCTGGATCATTCGAAGTTCATCCAGATTCTGATGAGACATGGTGACGTATCCAAGAGAACATCTCTAGAGATCTTCTGGCATCCATTACCACAGGCCTCTCTCCTGGCTAAGTGATTTCTCACAGTCCAACAGAACTTTGAAAAGTTTTTTATCTTTCCCTGACAGTGACAGTCAAGGCTTCCCAGCTGAGAATTCTTAAAGTGTAATCAGACTAGCAGGATAGGAATAAGTATATAATTTTGTTTTATTTTAGTGACGGTAACTGGAAGACTAAAATTATAGTTTGAAGCTTTCAAAGTGAGCCATAGGAGCTTAGAACTGAGAGTCACAAAAGTCACAAAATCTGATTAATTTTGGTCACAAACAGATGAACCAGAAAATGCATCAATGCATTTTTATAATGTGTAACCCAAAACAAAAATCGTAGAATGCAAATGACTCAGCATGTTCCTGAGGTTTGGGAGAGTAAAGACAGCAGGCACATAGCCTTGAGCCAGTTTAGTGGTTTTGTCTTACAAATGTATAAGTCATATCTTAAAATTCTTCATAATATTAAGTTGTTTGCAGTTTTTCATCCTTAAACAACTATTGTATCTGATACTGGAACAAAGCAAAAACTGAACCATAAGCAATAAATTCGTATGGTTCCTTTTCAGTATGAGGTGTGTAGAGCTCTTCTAAGAGGTACTGATGTGCAGAAGGCACCAAGCGCCTCTCTGCCTCGGCTCTACCAGCATCTGTTGCCTGCTCCTCTCAGAAGACTGAGAGCTGGAAAGTTGCAGGTAGTTGCTATGTGAACATGGATCAGAACAGGGAGAAGCCTCAAGCCTCAGGATACTTGTTACACTTGTATTTGCATCATGAACCAACAGGATGGGGACTTCGGAAGGGGCATTATGCTGGAAGAGTGAGAACACTGTAATTTCTCCAGAATACCAGGCTACAGGAGAAAGGGCAACCACTGTTGCCTATCAAATCAAATCACCAGCCCAAGCATTTTGGCTTTTTCCCTGCACTGGCCTCCTTTTCTGAAGACTCATATTAAACATTGCTCTGCTTTCCCTAGGCTCTTGTATCTATTATCACAGAATGAGGGTCTTATTTCCCTTGTGGCTGTATGCTTAGACGTAATCAAGGCCTGGAAAGCTGGCTGTTCCTATGATGCAAAATTTCTGGAATCTGAGGTGGAATCTGCTTTCTCTTTTTAAAACTACTGCAAATTACGCCATCTCTTAGACACAAAATAGTAGCTGACTTTTTAAATGGTACATGAGGACAAATCACCTACACGTGCTAAAGAAGTCTTTCTCCCACAGTTTACTATTGTGTCACCTATGACTAAGTACAACGGTGTCTATGGTTGTTTGTAAGGTCATTACCTCACCTTGAGAACTGCAGATTTCAAGGCTGCTCCAAAGGGATCTGCGTTTTGCATTGACATTCCCCCAAATATGTGCTTCATTCTGTATATGTACCAGGTTTTCCTTATTTATTTATCAGTTGATGGATATCTAAAAGGATGCTATTTCATAGCTATTGTGAACAGTGCAGCAAGGAGCTTTACAAGTCTCTGAGAGTAGGTTAGACACAAAGTCCTGTGGCTATATGCCCTAGAGTGCCTTAGATGAGCCACATGGGAGTTCTGTTTCAATGATTTAGAAACCACCAGATTAATTTTAACGTGGCTATACTAGTTTGCACTCTCATCAACAGTGTATACTGATCTCCTTTACACACATCAATCCCCAGTATGGGGGGCCAGATTTTGTGAGACAGGAAGGGGTAGGTGGTGGATTGATCCATACTAAGCATGTATGAAAAAGGCATGTAGAAACACACCAGTTTTTAAGCTACTTAGAAGTACACCATTTAAAAAGGACTTGGAATAGAGGACTCCAGCATGAACAGACAGCAACATTCCAAGAAGACATGAAGTATTAAATTAAAATTTCATTGCTAATTATAGAATGACTTTTTATGAGTATTTGGTCAGGAAGTTTCTGGAGGCCCACAAAATAACACAGGCCAGTGCTGTTGCCCTTGGTTTCTTACCAAGTCTAGATGATAAGACCCTGTGGTTGAAGAAATCATACGTTTTGTTTATAGGATGTTGAAAAGTTAGTCTCAAATAAAAAGGACAATTCATTCCTGTGGACTAGCTTTCATAATACTGGTAAGCTGTTTGGAGAAAAGAGACATCAATCAATGATGTCACTAAGAACTGGTTTCCACATACTGCGAAACCTACATGCCAGGCAAGTTGGTACCACCTGTATATTAGGATCACAAAGTCTATGGGATGATGGAACACACTCTTATTTGACTGGAGGCTGGTCCACCAGGGGAAATTCACTCCTGATGGTTAAATGCCCAAGGCTAGTGAGGTTATAGGTCCTCGGTGGGGGAACCTACATTTTTTATTTGGCTAAGTGGTTGTGTTATCAAACTGCTTTCTGAATATTTATGTTTACAGCCATACATTTGTGCTGCTCACAAACTTGGCTAGAGAAGCCTGTTGTAGAAGGTGGTGGTTAATGCCGAGGCTCATAACAGATCAAGAGTTCAGAATTGACTGTTTGCTCGTTCCTAAACTCGACACCTTTAAAAATCTTTTTCTCCAGCATATGGTTCAGGGAACATCTGAGAAGAGGAATTAGAAAGATGTTTAGAGCTAAAGCTGAAAAGAATTGTGGAGTACTGCCTTCTGAATGTAACAAGACCGTCACACTCCTAAGCTCAACATAGCTGTGGTTACTTGAACAAAATCAAGGATGGGCTCATGAAGCCTCATTTCTAGCTGAATTGCTTTTCATATTCATTGGCATCTGGTAGAGGTAGTATCATTTCCCTTGGGGATGCAGCCACTACTAGAACACCTAAACTGCATTAAAACACCCTCCCCTCCACACACAATAAAAACATACACTTAGGTAAATGGGTAATTCTAATAGAACTCAGAGGGATGTGTATATGTATGTACATATTATTTATAAAAACTCTAATTGGGAAGGAATGTGGATAAGTTAGACAAGGAAGTAAGGGGTTGACATTACCAATATACATTGTATAGTGTATATAGATTCTCAAATAATAAATCAAACAATTATTAATATATGATTTTTTTTTTACTTCCATGATCTTAGCTGGTGGCTTTTGGGAAGAAGCAGTAAACATAAAGGCAACACTTGTTATATCAAGTTGCTTACATTATTTTAAGTTCTATTCTCAGAAGGGAGGGTTCAAAATAATACAAATGAAAAAAACGAAACAAAGAATAAGAGCTCTTAAATAATGCAGCTGCAGCAAAAATCCTTAATCTTGGCAACTGACATTCATATCCCCAACTGACTTACATTTGATTGTGCCAAATGAGTAATACTTGTGAGTTAATACAAATTATTTATAGAAATTCTCTTGTCTCTCCTTTGGCCACGTTTGTCAGAGAAGCATGGCTCCCCATAGAGCTCTATACTAAGCTATCTGTCAAGAGTGGTTTAAATTACTCATGTATTTTATCGTAGGGGAGCAATCAGGACACTCCCTTCTATTTGTCCACTGTGCTGATTGAGCCTTTATCCGGGAAGGCAGGAAACAGGACTCTGGGGATCAGGCATTTCTAGTGTCTGACCTGCTGGCATTGAGAGCTTGTTCATTTTGATTTCACTCTCTGTCTTCCTCAGTTTCAAGTTTCATGGAAGAGGGAACATGACTAACAGACTCTTCAAGCAGTTCTGATATTGTTCTCTGTCTCATACACACATATATACATGTATGTACATATTTCATATATAAAAATATACGTATGTGTTTTAATTCTGTGTTTCATATAAATACATATATACATATACATCACACACACACACACATATATATATATATATATATATATATATATATTTGTGTATGTATTTAATACAGAAAAAATCTAATTTTCAGAGACATGGATGAAAATAAAGACCATCATATAAAAATAAAAAAAGATACGGTTTGGAAGAGACATACTGTATTTTCTGTGGGCCATGAAGCCTTTGGGGCTGAATATCAGATATCTATGCATTGCAGCATTAGGAAGATTGAGAACCACTGGTCTCAAATTCATGTAATATGAAATATATCTATTATATGTATTATGTACTAACTTTAGTGACATGAGAGTAAAAGGGGGGGAATTTGATGAGAGGAAGGGAATTAAGGGGACTAGGAAGGGGAAACAGAAAAGGATAATGAAGGAAAGAAACACAAAAATACCTATCATATGTGGACTATTGATTTAAATGTTGGCTAGATTTATGACATTAAAGCAGAAGGGAGGCTATCTTGGCAAAGAAAGGAGAAAGAGGAAAAAATAAGAGTTTGTAATACGGAGTGACTATGAGCACAGTACATGGATGTATATGTGATATAACATGAGTTTCTTGGGCAAGAAGTGATGGGGAAACCCACAGAGACAGCTGAGCCTACCTAGTGGGAGCTTATGGACTCTGGGCTGATGCTTGGGGAGCCTGCATAGGACTGAAATATGCCCTCTGAATGTGGATGATAGTTGTATGGCTTAGTCTCTTTGTGGGTCACCTGGCAGTGGAACCAGGACCTATCCCTGGTGCATGAACTGGCTATTTGTTTCCTTTGGTGGGCTACCTTGCTCATCCTTAATACATGGGCCAGAGACTTAGTCCTGCATCTACTTATTATTCCAGGCTTAGTTGGCTCCCCAAGGGAGGCCTTACCCTCTCTGAGGATTAGAAGGGGTGGGGGCTAGGAGGTGAGAGGAGTGGGATGAGGGAAAAAAGGGGGAAAGTGTGGTTGGTATGTAAAATGAATAAAAAACTCAAAATTAAAAAAAAATCCCCAACCCCCCTAAAATAGAAAGAAATGAAAATTTTGGCCTAGATAGAGATCTTACATTCTAAGCTACTCAAAATGTAAACATTAGGTCAATGTAGTTGGACTGGTTAATCACCTAGCCAAAGAAGCACTCTTCAAAAGAAGAATGACTCTTTAATGAGATCAAGTACTTTTCCTTTGCACAGTTCCAGCTCTCTAAATTGTCATTCAGAGCTGCAAGCAGGGTTCAGTGGGTCTGCCCCTTTTGACTCCTGACTCAGTAAGACAAATAACTCTTTTCTAGTTTTCTTTTGTCACCCCTATCCCCAATGCTGGCCCAAGCCTATACATGCTTTCCTTCTCTCTTCCTTCCTTCCCTTCTTCCTCCCTTCCTTCAATTTTTTTTTCCTTTTTCTTCTTTCTTTCCTTAGTATTTTGCGCTTCCCTTCTCTTTCCTTACCATGTAACGGCATATCTGCCGTGTGACAGATCTCCATTTGTGTAACTCAACTGGCATAGCTCCCTGCCCCTTTTATTCTCCATTTGCCTTTTCTGGGAAGCAGCTGAGATTTATAACTTGTCTGCACTGGTTTCTTTCATTAAATTTCAACATAATTTCCTCTTTGAATAAACTTCAGCTTCTCTTGGTTTTCAGACTTCTCTTGCTTTTGAATTCCTTAATAGGCAGAGCAAGACTAACCTGTTTCTGCAACTCCAGACAGTTTCACATGGATGAAAATGCTGTGATGAGGTACATTATTTTGTGTGCATACTGTACAGAAAATAAGCTTAACTAAGACAGCAATGGAATTTTTTCTTCCAATATTCTTCCATTTGTCTTTTAAGCAAACTGTTTGAAATGACATAATGTTTCCAAACTTGGGGTCATAGCCCATGTCTGAGCAAGTTACAGCTGTCCACACATTCTCCATAAAATGATTAAGAGAAACAAATTAATAGTGAAGAGCAGAAAAAGGAGACTTAATCAATCAATATGGCCACATTTGAGATAGGGACAAGAGATTCAGGGACCTCCAAAAGACCATCTTCAGTGTTTTAATATGAGGGAAAGATTTGTGCAGAAAGCAAGAAATACGCATAAGTGTACAGACTGGATTAGGTATGGTCCCCTACTCTTCAGTGCCCCTGTCCATCTTTCCTGCCAGTCATGATAAGCTGTACCTCTTTCTCTATGTGACAAATTCCTCCTCTGCATGTCCCCAGGAAATTAGATTTTTCCATACATAAGATTCTTGGGCAAATTCCCATTTTTTGCAGTCCCTTGCTTCATTGAGAGTCAAAGAGGGAAGCAGAGGAATCTCCCTAGCATATATTCTCTGCTGTCAGACAAGCAGGTTGCAGTGCAGGACTTATGTATTGATAGTATAAAAAAAAAGATGTCAATAAATCACAGCCATATATTTTTGCCATTACTGAATTTATGTACATATTTTATTTAAAAGTACATATTTTATGTGCCAAATGATGAAAAGGATTAATAAAATTTAACTTTAATATATATAGTGTAGAATTCAAGCAGAGCAAACCAAATGGACAATAAAAGTTTTAAATTCCAGCTCTGATTCGGAAGTGACACTTGTACCCAGTGGCTAGAGAGTAAGCTGTGATCTCTGCTGACATGAAAATTCTTCCCTTACAAATCTCTGCCTGTGAGTAAAGGTTTATTCGCAGGCCTTAAATTGCCAATCTCATTTTAAATTTCTATGTTAACATTTGGTTTGCGAGTAATTCTTTAGAAGAACCTGACCCTTTCTCGTGTGTGCTTATTTGCACAGAAATATTGCTCAATTGAAGGTGATTTAGCTTATATGTCTCCCGCTTAAAGGTCCCAGCACATTGGAGACAACCTTGCTTGAAGGCATTCTACTTTTTAGAGTGGAAGTGGTTGAGAATCTTATGGCTGGACCAGCTTTTTCTACTTTATTTCTGTTGATGCTCAGTCAGAGCCTCCACTGTCTACACAGTTTGATTTTGAGGAGTTAAGGTTACCATTTGCCTCGTTTCATACATTCTGATTTAGAGGCATAAGAGACAAATGTAATGAATTTCCTGAGAGATTTCAGTAGCAGTCTCTCCTTGCTGTCAGCTTTTATTGATGCTGAGAATTTTCAGAACCCAGAAGATGACATGTGGAAAACAGTGTGAACAATATTATCGGCTTCATGTTTGTTAGACATGAAAATGAGGATTCCAATGAACTAACATTTTCAAGGAGTTAATGAATTGCTGTGCTGTCTAGACAATGTTGCATGTAGAGGTAAGTAGAATGCAAGGCATGCATTAGGTTACAGAAGAAAGTTAGAACCCCCAAGTCAGATATGACCTCCCAGTCATATATGATCACCCAAGTCAGATATGACCTCCCAAGTCTGTTATGAGCCCCCAAGTCAGATATGAGCACCCAAGTCAGCCAAGTCTAAAAATCTCAGTTCTGGGGGCTGGAGTGAAATTGTTTAGCTCTTATGAGAATTGTATTCCTGGTACCAATGCTAGACAAATGGCAACCACCTCAAACTCAAAACCTTGAGCTTCAAAACCCACATGTTGATAATGTATTTGCTTCTCATGTCAGTTCCAAAGTTGTGTTCTCCTGATTCATGAATGAAGAAAAGATTCTCAGGACAACTCTTTCTATTCATTTCATTTAGATTAGAGTCTAAGTTTTAAAGAGAAGGTCAGTGTTGGGGTGACGGCTCCTTTTGGTATAGTACTCACCATGAAAGCATGAGGACCCAAATGTGAGCCTCAGCATCCATGTTAGTAATGCCAATACTGGAAAGGTATAACAGGAGGATTCAAGAGCTTGCTAGACCCCCATGAATGTTTTGAAAAAAACATCTAAGGTTAACTTTTAGCTCCTATACACATGAATACATACCATGTACACCCATGTTTCATTTAAGGATGGGAGTTTAGTGAGACAGAAAATCTTAAGAAAAGGATATTTGTAGATACCCAAGAAAGGTGGATAGAGAACTCATAAACAGGAAGAAGAGGAAAAGGAGAGCAAGAAGATAAAGACAGAGAAAGATAGGGGAGACTTGCTGCCTTCCATATCTGACATGTTATTTATGTATGCATACTTATGATAATGAGAAAAATAAACTCTTGTTTTTCCCTAATTTAGAAAACACATAAGATGAGAACTTTCATTCATAGCTAAAACTTGTATGGTTGCATTCAGAAGGAAATAGGACTCTATTGACAAATTCCTTCTAAAACCCAGCTTTATTTCTCAGTTGCCTAGGGACAAGATCAAACAGCTCTGGAAAGAGAGGCATGCTGGAGACTCAGCTCAGATTGGCTTCTTTTTGGTAGTAGTTCTTCAGCTTCTTCAGCACCAAAAGTACATAAAATTAGCTCTTGGTCCCACAGGCTACATGTCAAATTTTTAAAAAAAATATATCTCCTATGAAGTAGGCAATTGTTATTTGTAAAGAAGTTTCAAATTCCTATCTGAATAACTGAAAATGTATAAATCTGTTGCTTTCTCTATCGCCATGGAATTGGATTGAAGAATGTGAACTTGTCTGAAAGAAGGGATCAGCATTTCTCAGTCTTTGTGGGCTCTTCAGTGAGAGTGTAACTCTTCATTGATATTGTAACCGGAAGCCTGGGATTTCTGTGGCTTCTACTGCACTATGCAGGGAATTATTCCATCTTACATTAGAGCAATTATTGAATTTTTCCAGTTTCTCTGACATCTGTTTGGCCCCTTCTCTAGAAACTGGATGGCCACTGGGTAATGACTGATTATACAGGCTGCTGTGAGGTACGTCTTAGGGAAAGACAAGCATGACAGGTAGGAATTGTTCTTCTGCCATGTTCAAGAAAAAATGATGGTCTTTGTTCTGTTTGTTGTTTGAGATAGGATTCACTCAGTAATTAAGCCTAGCCTTGAATTTATAACCCTGCCTTTGCTTCCAGAGTACTGGGATTACAAAGCTCCCTCTTTTCATCATTCCAAACAGGACTAACTTTCAAAAGTATCCAATGTGAATATATAAAGTAAAAATGGAAAATGTCTTAATACCGATTACTGTGTGTCTGAACATCTGGCGTAACTCAGTTACACTTTAGATGCACACCTGTACATTTGACAAAATTGCTACCACTAGAGTTATCTTCTGACTAAAGAGAATTATATGATTTTCAGTGCTCCAGGATGATATTTAAAATCAATCCTCAGATATCTCTGGCTCTCAGGCTCTTTTGGAGCTTATCTCATTTTAATCTGAATTTGCAGAAAGAAGAATCCATATATTTATTTTTCTTTACCTAGTGCTTTCTACTGGACTATCATATCTTAGTTATACAATTGATAGTCAGGCAAATTTAAATAGTTATAAGACTTGCTTTATAAAGATCAGAAATATGTGAAGTATTTTTATATTCTCTTTAAAAGTAAGCAAAATAGTTAGGGAATAGTGACACTAGTTAACCTATTCTATGGGAAGTTCAGCAGAGATGACAACAGAGACACAATTTATAGTAAATTAAAAGTCTTTATTCCATCTGCATTGGATCACAGTGCTTGGGGATCTGGATATAGCCTCAAGTATACAAAATGTGGGTTTTTTAAAGTCAGAAACCATGCCTTGGTACCTTGTTGAACAGTGAGATGGGGACTTCTCAGAAATAAGCAGTTTCAAGAGAACGGTTTAACAGAGACTAGGATAGGTAGGTAGGTAGAGGGACTTCTGCACAAACAGTTTAATAAGGCTAATTTAGTGAGGCCATTCTGTCATCAGGCTGTTAGGACAGAGTTGGATAATTTTCCATGAGCATCTCCAACAAGAAAATCAGATTATATAGATAAACCTGAAAGTGGCCTCAGGGATAAACAAGATGTGCAAGATGAAGGACTCACTACACTGTTTTATACCGTCACACTCAAACCTGTACCTGGTTCTCAGGATGGGGGAAGCCACAAGAAGGTATACTTGCTTTATGCCTTGCCACATTGTGAGCACTCAAAGGTCTCTTCACTGACTTCAATATCCTCTTTGATGTGGGATATCCTTCTGTATATGTGTTGATTTTACTGGTTGTTGAATGAAACTGTTTTTGCCTATGGCAGGGCAGAGTAAAGCCAGGTGGGAAGTTTGAACAAAGTTCGAGA
>JAQHUG010000123.1:5723721-5741302 GCA_028555095.1 Dicrostonyx torquatus
AGCCAGAAAAAGTCCAGAGCCAGACAGTTTCAGCACAGAATTCTACTAGACTTTCAAAGAAGAGTTAAAAGCAAAACTCCTCAAATTATTACACAAAATAGAAATAGAAGGAACATTTCCCAATTCATTTTATGAGGCCACAGTTACTTTAATACCCGAACCACATAAAGACTGAACAAGGAAAGAAAATTATATTATGATTTCCCTTATGAACACAGATGAAGAAAAACTCGATAAAATACTTACAAAAACTGTTTCTAAGAAAATACCTATAAGCTCATTAACCATCATCAAGTAAACTTTATTGCAGAGAAGAAGGGATGGTTCAACATACAAAAATCTGTAAATGTAATTCACCACATATGCACACTGAGGAAAAAGAAAGCACATGATCATTTCATTAGATCATGAAAAATTCTGACAAAAATCCAACACCCATTTATAATAAAAGTCCTGGAGATATTATGGATATAAAAGACATACCTAAACATAATAAAGGCAGTTTACATAAGCTTACAGCTAATATCAAATTAACTGGAGAGAAATTCAAAGACATTACTCTAAAATCACAGACAAGAAAAGGCTGTCAACTCACTCCATATCTATTCCATATGTGTTTGAAATTTTAGCTAGAGCAGTAAGAGAACTGAAGGAGATCAAGGGGGACACAAATGGAAAGGAAGAAATCAAAGGTGATAGCCTTGGTGCTATATTGTTGTATTTTGTTTTGTCATGGTGTTTGGTTGTTGTATCTTTGAAGCCTGCTTTTTTCTAAAAGGAGACAGAGGGGTAGTATATCCTAGAGAGAAGAGATGAGGGGAGGGAGGAGAAACTATGAAAGGGATTAATTTGTGAGAGAAGAACCTACTTTCAAAATTAATAAAATAAAAACAAATTTTAAAATTTGACAGAAGATGGTTTAATTCTATAAGACAATGAGTTTCTTTTCTACTTAGCATATCTCTCTGTTACCTTCTAAATGAAGTAAATGATACTTTAAAACAAATATCATTCTCCTTATTTAATTCCTTTAAAACTACAATTTAACTTATCCAAATATCCCTAACAAGATACAGAAAATGAAGGAACAAATTTTCAAAAAACTCTGTCCTGTACATTGTTATGCACTTTTCATCTTAGCTCAGAAACAGAGTGATAATCCAAAGTCATAGGGCTCTTCTACCCACTTTCCAGAGTAACACTGCAGATCTTTTGTAATCTCTCTTCCTACTAAGTATAGATATAGCTAAGCTCTAGAAAAGTGAAGGAGGAAGATGGATTTTCCTTATTTTGCTCAGCAATCATTTACTAGGAAATGGTATTTCTTCTTAGTTAAGCTGCCCTTTAGTTGTTTCAACTTATGATATTGCAATAGCCATGTATGTTTAGGAGAAAATGTACCTTGAATTCTGACTTTGCTGAGTCAGTCACATGTAATGTGTATTCATGCCCATGTAAGGCATAGGTGCCAATCAGTCACACAACCTAGAAAGGAAATGCTACAACTTTAATGCTCTCCAATGCTATGCTCCCTTTATAGAAAGTTAAGGTCATTAAGCATATTTCAGTCTACAATGGTTCCAATACAGAGGGGTTCATCAGAAAGAACACAATACTGGTGTGGTAATTCATGCCAGTAAACCCAGTCCTCAGGAAGTAGAGGCAGGAGGATCCATATTTAAAGGTTATCTTCAACTATGTAGTGAATTTCAGACTAGTCTGAACTACATGCAATCCACTATCAAAAATATATATAATTTTTTAAAAAAAGAAATAGAGGAAGTTAATTTTCAAAGTATAATTTACTATCATTTTGACATACAATCAACTTAAAACTCACTGTGTTTCCAATAAACAAGACCTGTGCAAAATGGATCAGACATATTAAACCTGTCTTCTTTCTGATGTTTTGGTAGCTACACATACCTTTAGACCCATGGAAAGGACAATCCAATTGTATTTCTCAAAATTTTCATCTATAAGCTAAAGACATTGCAGAAAACATTTGCAGCATCTGAAATACATATTCATTTCTAGGGTCTTGCTTTTTGCACGGTTTCTTATAACTTCAAGTCTGGGAAAATCTTGCAAAATAAAAGCAACCAACTTGCTATATAAATATTCAAGATTCATTTATTTGCCAAAGGAAAATAGTTACATAACATGTTATCTTTCATCCTTATCTGAACATTTCTCTAACACAAATCTTTCTTTTCAAAACATTGGACAAAGTACTTTAGTCTACTAAGAAAATAAAAAGCCACTGGCATTGCTATTTACTTTCTCCCATCAGGTTTTCTGAGCTCCTATGCTACATTGTCTGAAAATGTATTCATTAATCATATGCTTAAAAACTAAAGTAAAATTAAATTTCACTTCCTTGTTTGTGTTAGCTAAAGTTCAAGTGTTTGCTAGTCACATGTGGACAACAGCTACTGTATTATAAATACAGAGAAGAATCTTTTTCATCAGCAGGAAATACTTGATACCTCTCATCTGAGAAGTTCCCTGGACACTTATCTGAAAACACTCTTGTATTAGTTACCTTTCTGTTACTGTGATTAAACGTCATGGCCAAGATGACTTAGAGAAGGAAGAGCTTGTTTTGGACTTAATGGTTGCAGAGGGAGAAGCCTCCGTCACCATTAGAGTGTAGAAGCTGGAAAAATATGGCAACAAGCATCAAAGATGGCAGCAGCAAGAACAGCTAAAAGCTCACATTTCTACCAGGAAACAGGAAGCAACAAGGGATAACTCTGAAATGGCTCAAGTCTGAAACTTCAAAGCCTGAACCCTGTGGCACACCTCATTATTTCATCCTTCCCAGACAGCTACCAAATGGAAACTGATTACCAAATGCGTGATACTTAAGCAGGATTGGGGGATGATCCACATTCAAAGCACCAAAAGGATTAGGTATAAACAACCATTTAGGAAAATAATTATCAGATGAAGATTAGAAGTTCTATGTGTTTTTCCACAAGGAAGATGGAAATCAGTTTAAAGGAATAATTACAAAGAGGACAGTTCCAGAACCTTAATAAAGTGAATGTAGAAATGATAGCCTTCCGGTGTCTTAAGTTTTTCTTCAGACTTTCTGAGATTTTGTCCCAGTCTCCTTCCTAAAGACTGACCCATTAGATTTCAGACCGCCGGTTCCCTAAATAACTGTACCGAATCTACAAATTATCTTCGCTCTCCGGGTCACACAGGTGAGTTTTCACCTTCAGAGGTAACAGCCCAGCTGATATTGCGACATCTCCATTCAACTGTTGTTGTCTCTTGAACAAGGCACAGTCAATACAGCCACCTGAGAACCACTTCTGTAGTCCTGTCTTAAACACATTCACGTTGGAGCCTTCATCCTCTTAGATGTCGGAACTTGGCCATCAGGCAGCAGTCATCTTCTGTATAGATGCTGAAGAGCTGGGCTTATCTGGCTGTCACCTAAGTAGCCTTAGTTAGGCTTAATTTAATTCATGTTAACTTAGCCCACAAATGGTGAATTGCTTCTCTAGTGTCCCTAACACTGAGATTTATCTCACCTGTCTAAATCACATCCCTTGATTATTGTGAGACTTTTCAATTGTGCTAAGAAACATAGGAAATAAAGTCATCTCTTCTCACTGTATTTATAAGATGAGAGACTTCAGAGAGAAAATAGATTGTTGACTACTAAGGAAAATAGGTATGTTAGCACAAAGAGAAAGCTTCCTACTGGTAAATACAAGATGTATGTGCAAAAGAGTAGACACACTCAAGCGGACAAAGCTGCATTGAATCAGGCTATCTTCCAAAGACCATTCTTATGAATATAAAAATAAATACAGACTTCCGTCCATGATGCCTCGCTCTGCCAAGTTTTAAATCCTGGGACTTGTTCAGGACAGCCACTCATTTAATATTTTCTTTTACTGATTTAGCATTGACTTGGCCAAACTTTTCCTGTCTGCCTGCCAAGACTCCCTGTGTTATTTAGTTGACAGCTTCCTTCTGGGGGCTAATGGGTTTTGTTGTCTGACAAATGAATTAACAACACAGCCCACAGTGATTTCTGGATAACTAACATACAGTTGACATTTCTGTGAGCTTATGCTTGGAAAATCATTTGTTTTTGATGTTTGCTGCTATCTTCAGTATTGTCTGAAATATTTTCATCTCCTTTTAGTAATCTCTGTAGAATAATGAAAGTGTGTCTTCTTTCAGGCTGGACCCGGCTGTGTGAGCTTTGTTCTCGTGCACTGCTCCCCTTTCTCCTTTCCTGATACACTCACTTATTTAAAAATGGACCATCTTCAAATAAAACGCTCAGTATGCCTGATGCTTTTACTCTCTCCTGAGTAGGTTAAGCTGGAGTTCTGCACTGGGAATGGTGAGCATCTGGATAAAGTTGGACCATTCACTGGGAGACATCGGAAACTTAGGGAAATTCTTACTACAGGAATAAATTGCTTTCTAAAGAGTAATAGAATTGGACAAAACTTATTACTTCTCATACTGAAGCATACAGATTCTGTTCTTTTACTTTTTTGTTTAAAAATAATTCAGTTAAAATCACCCTCCATTCAACTAACAGACTGTTAAAAAAAAAACATGCATACTTCTGAATCTACAGTAATTTTTTTTCAACCTGTAGACAAATTAGAGATAAGAAAGGTTTAAGGTACTACTCAAATACCTCTCCTTCACATTTTTTGTTTTATATTATACATTAACCTTTTTATTTCTTGAAAACTGGGCTTTTCTTCCCAGACTTTGAAATGCTCTGATATCACAGTGAGGGAGAGTGGGGATTGGAAGTCCAGAGACTGTACTGGGGGTGTTTGAATTTCTTTCAGGCACTGTTTGCCAGACCTTTCTTAAATGACCTTGACAATTTGCACAAAGCATGAAAAAAATGTCTTCAGTAGGATGACCATGCCAAATCCACATCTAGTTTTGTGGCTCATGGGTGAAACAATTTCTCACTTTCTCCAGGTCCCTGCATACCCTCTTTAGTTTATTTGCCAGGAATGAGGGTAGCATGTGTCTGAACTGAGAATTGTCTCCCCTGCTGGAGATATTTCTAATGCTCTTTATAGATAGGCAAATCAACATGAAGGAATATACTATAACTGGATATTTATAGCATATCAGTGGTCCAAATCAAAAGAAATTTGGCATCACTTAACAAAAAAATGATTAGTGCCATCATCCTTAAAATGTTCATATTTTTTCATATAGTGATTCATTTTTAGTAATTTGTGTTAAGGCTAAATGAACAAGTGAACATTTCTATTCTGTATAAAGATACCCACCAACACTAATCTGAACAGCGGCACCGTGTTGTATAACTATTTTCTCTCTGTGTGGGCTTAATGATCTAGGTTTGTCCTGTTACATGAGCATGGTTTCTTTTGTAACTTAACAATAATTTTAATTAGAGCATAAACATGGTGGTGGCAGTATGGGCCCTTAAGTTCAGCTGCCTGTGGAGGCCAGAAAAGGAAAGCGTATCCCTGTACTGGAGTTATAAGTGGTTCTGAGCTAGGAACTGAACAGCAAATGCTCCTAAACACTAAGCCATCTTTCTAGTCCAAAGTATTATTGCTTTAAATAGTTACTTTTTGTTTTGTTTGTTTGTTTTTGTTTTTGTTTTGGGGAACATGGTTTCCTTATGTAGCTTTAGTGCCTCTCCTGGAACTAGCTCTTTTAGACCAGGCTCGCCTTGAACTTACAGACATCGCCTGTCTCTGCCTCCCAATTGGTATTAAAGGTGTGCGCCACCACTGCCCAGCAATAGTTACTTTATTTTTAATTTGTTATATAATTATATGTAGCCTTCAAAATATGAAAATATAATAGAAGTAAAGTACTACCCTGGCTACCCGTGATCTCAGCTGCCTTCCTCTTTCACTCCAGCCTTGCATATGTACTTCATGTGCTGCTCTTGAGTGCACATCCAACCGTATTCCAGGCTTTTGTTCTGCTTTTCACTCACAGTGCACATTCTCTATTCACATCATTTGGCCTAGTATGTTTGCTACATAATAATATGGTTAAGTTCTTTCCACATAAACATAAAAGGACTTTTATTGTTTTATAGGTCATAATTCCATTGTACATTTAACTAGAATCCTAATAACAAACATTTGAGCTATGTTTTCTTATGTTAATATAAAAAATACTGAATGTGTGCATCCTTATAGATTAAGTAGGAGGGCCGGGAACAAGGGGAGTAAATGTAAAATTTTCCTGTAATAAAAAAAATACTGAATGTATAAACTTACACATACGTAATTTTTCACTTGGTAAATGTACTTCAGATTAATTCTCCAGTAATGTGATCATTGAGTAAAAAAATATCCTTTAAAATATAACTAGAAATTGCCAAATTGCCTTTTACAGTGAGTTTTGCCAATTCGTTCTCCCATCAGTACTGTATAACTATATTTGTTTTGCCTTAAGTCTCACAACCAAAGTGAGTTGTGAAACTTTTGAATTTATAACATCTCAGTTGGTAGTAATGATATCTCAGCATATCAACACATTTTCTGTTGTCTGTTGACTACCCTTCCCCCCAGCAAGTAAATGTGCTAACTTAAAATAATTGTAATTTGTTTCTCACCGATATGAACTCTGACTCTGTGATTCTGCTGTATTATTTTGTGGTTTGCTAGTTTGACTGCAGGGGAAGAGAGGCAAGCTCTCTGACCATGCTGGGTGCTTCCATAGAACAGTTACAGTGTCTGTAAACTCCACTGTACAAGCTTAAGATTCAGAAAGTCAAGGTGGGGAGTGACCACAGAAGAGATTGTCCCTGGAGCCACAATTCACAGTGGATCCAGGCAGCAGTCTGTTTCCTGCAAACAGTAAACTTTTTCTTCCTTCCTTCTTTCCTTCCTTCCTTCCTTCCTTCCTTCCTTCCTTCCTTTCATTACTGTTTGATAAGTTTCATCATTTTTTGTTTGCTTAATTAATTAATTTAAAAATTTCCCAAAGATACACAAACACACACAAGCATGCACACACACACACACACACACACACACATTTCCATTCCCCCGATCCTCTCTGATTCTGCTGTGCCTACCTACCATCCAACTTCATGCTTTCTCTCAAAAATAAAACCAAATGCCCTAGTAAACAAAAATCAATAATAACTTAGCAGTACTTGATAAGTAATTTTTATCAGATATTAATTATACCTTTAGTTTTAAAAAATTTTTTAGAGTTTTATTGACTTTTTGTAGATTTCCAGGTACTCTCCATTTCTTAAGCAGATTGGTCATTTTCCTATAATCTTAGTTGCTGATAGTTTTCATTGTCACAGAGATGCTGAATTCTAAGAGGATCCAGTCCATAGTGACATTGTCCTGGTGGGTGTTCCTTGTTTTACACAAAGCCTGTTCTTGGTGACATTGTCATGACTAGTACCCTCCATTTTTTGTTGGTGTTAGTTTTTGTTTTCTAATGCTTTTGGAGAAAGTTGCTTTGATGTTATGACAGCATTCCTCTGTTTTAAATAATCTATAAATGCAATGGATTTTTCCAAATTAGTTTTTAGATCTGCATCTGCCTATGATGTTCAATTATGACTTTCAGCTGATTGATAGTGACTTATTTTTTTTTATCAAATAGCCTTGATTTGTGCTACAAAAGTAATGTATGCTAAGAATCATATTTGCGCCTGGAGAGATACCTCATTCTTGAATCCACCTGTATCTCCATCTCTTAGGGTTTGGGCCTCTTCTGGCCTCTATGGGCACACACACACACACACACACACACACACACACACACACTGGATATGCATACAGACATACAAATTCACACACACATATATACACACAGATTAATAAATCCTTAAGAAGTATCCTCTGTTGATGCTATGCCAGTTTTATTTAATCACTGTGAAGTTAGAGGAATCTTCCCAATACACTTTCTATTTGAAGTGTTCTGAGGTATGGGGAATGAAAGGTAGGTCTTCTGATAATACAGAGAACACCTTTCTTTTATTGTATTGTTTGCCATACACTGATTGCTTTTTGTGAAAATGTGTTGTGTGTCCTGTGTTGAATCAATTTTGTGCAATCTCTGTATGGTGCTTGCATTTTAAACTACCCTCCTCTCAAAAGGAAATGCACGTTTTTCACAGTGGTTGAGAACTGTTGTTGCTCAGGCCTGTGACCACCGTGTTTTTAACTCCATTTCCTCCTATCTCCCTGACTGCTCTTTCACAGGCCATGTTTAGTCCCCAGAGATGTGGTGTGTGCTTTTCACTGCTGTAAAATGCTTTTTAGGGGTTTATTCTTCCACATGTAATTTTGTATAATCCAGTTTCATCGTGAAACATAGTGTCACAGATATAAATGTTTTGATAAATTTCAGTTGTATGAAAGCAAAACCCTATGTTTCCATACAGTTAAATAAGAAAAATTTTGAAGCATTATGGATTGCAAACTTATGAAAAGAAAGGAATTTTGAATTTATGGTGCTGAGTATATAATTTAGATAACTTGCAAATTGTCTACTCACAGACTATTCTAAATATAAGGTTGTTCTCTTTCCCATTATGTTTTAAAGATAATTATTTGGTAGAAAGAATAATAGAGCAATAACTGGAAATGACTTATAAGGTGTTAGTTGATATTTTATAAAACATTGATAAAATGTGTAAAGAACTGTGTTTGAGTAGTGTGATAATGCTCATTAGTTTTAGAAAATGTTGAACCTCATATTTCATTTAAAACCAAACTACATCATGCAGTGTTGTTGGTTAGTTTAATATGTCAACTTGGTTAGACTTGAAAACTAATTGTTTGGTACAAAAACCCACCTTGGCATTGATATAAAATAGTTTTTAATATAATTAGTATTTATTTATATCAATATTAAGCTCTATATTACTCTGGTAATATGAGTGTGTATCAAGCAAACAAGGAAGTCCCAGTAGCAAATGTTGAGGTCTTCAAAGAGGAATGAATTTGGTCCTCACTTGGCAACACAGCCACACTACCCAATATTGATTATGTCTGGAATTTTCAGATGAATTTCTCAATTAGCATTTAATGGCATTTGCATTTATATGCTCTAAGTCTGTAAGTATTTTAACATCTCTCTGTCTCTTTCTTTCTCTCTTTCTGGTTCTCTCTCTCATAATATATATATACACAGTAATGGAAAGATCTATGGAAGTTGCATATAGAGAGTAAAACAGGGTTTTAGTGTTCTAGTTACTTTTTAAAAAGCTATGTACATGTACAACACAAAAATCAAAAACAAAGAGACTCTCATTTGACTTCCTTGAAGTTAATAGCCTCAATAATTTTCTTAGTCCCTATAAAGGAAATAAAAATGAAAAGTCACATTGTGAACATAATTATTGAAATTATGATAGTAGATGATGCTTTTCATTATGAAAAGTTTCACAAAGTTGTTAATATTAGCCATAATCTTTAATACATCAAAATAGATATATTATTAATACAATAATAGAGACATTAGTACATTGTTGCTAATGAGTAAACACAGGTAACTAGAAAAACATTGTATAAAAACAATTAAGTCCATGAGGCCAATGACTCTCCATGGACTTGGAGACAGAATGGTAGAGAAAAACTTTTAGAACAGAAGGCATAACATACCAACAACCATAGGAGTAAGAACCAATTAACTAAACTGCAGAAGGCTTTTTGTGTACAAGTCTAAAATAAAACTACAGGGAACACAGTCATCAGGGCTACCTCATTTCTGTGGGTTTTCTCTCTTGCTGTTCTTGCAAGTTATCATGGTGAAGATCAAAGAAAAAGATGCCAACATGCTTCGTGTAAGGTTTGGGGACAAAGAAGAGATTTGAAGTAAACCTGAACATACTTATTAAGGCCTACCTTAAGAGAAATTCACAAGCCAGGGCCCATCTCAAACAGATTTTTTAGAATATAACTGAGAAGAGGCATATGAGAAATACCCATTCCAATTCCATCCTGTCTCACCTAAGACAAGGAGGAGACCCAAAACTTGTGTGAAGTCAGAAACACCAAAACTCAGCTTAGCCATAGGACTGGAGAATGCCCCGCCCCCACACACATATACATTGCACACTACTTTCAATTCTCACAAGCAATTCCTTTTACCAGCTGTACCGTCACTGTAGATCCCATGGGCTGAAGCTGTGTCTGTGTGGAATGCTCTTGATACTTAATTGACACAAGCACTTCCAATCCATTGTAGGTTGCATAAATTCCTGGGAGGGTGGCCTTGGACTAGATAAGAAATCTAGGCAAGCACAAGTCTGCAAGTGAGTCAGCAAAGAGCATTTTTCCATAATTGTTTCAAATTGCTGCTGCTTCCTACCCTGAATTTCGTCAAAAGTAGACTGCAATGGTCAGTAGTACATTCAAAGAGCCCTTTTCTCCCAAAGTTGCTATTCGTCATGGTATTTGTCACAGCAACAAAATGAACCGAGAACACAGAGTCTACAAAAAACATATATACATGGCCCTATTGTAATCCTGTGACATATGCATATGGCAAGGTATTAGAATAGTTTTAAATTGATAAGTTTTGAAGAAAAGCATTTAGATGAGCATACTTTTCTTTTAGCTCCTACTTTGTAAATTTTTTTCATTTTGATTTTTCCTTATTTTTCCATTTAAAGCTACAACTCAAACATATAAACACAAGTTTCTTTCAATTTGTTACTTTAATTTGACAGTTTTGTCTTAATGCCCAGTTATTTCAATTGAGTTCTGCATTTTAAAAATAATATAAATATAAATACAAATTTTCATTTTTAATAAAGACACTTCTGCAATTTAGGTCAAAGTATATTAGAATACAAGACCATAATCAAGCTATTTAAATAGAAATTTAAAACTTATAAATTTTGCTTGTGAATAAGATAAAATTTTAAAAGCTGCTGGAGTGTTTCACATAAACAAATTATGCTTTCACAAAGTTAATGAAAAATGTAGAGTGTAACCAGCTATAGGCAATAAAAATTCATTTCTTCAATCACCAGTGCTGGATTCACTTCAAACAATATTTTTCTAAAACTTTTCAAAAATCAGCATATACTAATCCATCTTACAACGGGTAATGACATTCCCTAAGTGGACACCATTCTTATTTAATGTGGAAGACAGGCTTGGAGCAAGGTCAGAAATCCGTGACTCTCCACAGAGCAACCAGGATGTGAGCTGCTGAAGAATTAATTAAGTCTGGATCTAAGAAGATGATGGCCAATCAGCATACCAGTTGTCTAACCTCATATAATTATCGCTACTTCAGATAATTCTGTAAACTCATTAAAAGGCCCTCTGAAACTAAGTCAGGAAAAAGTGACTGACACAGTAAGAAGCTTGACAGAGTGAGGAGCAGTTCCAGTGAAAGGAACTGCTGTGATGGTGGAGCTTAGAGGATTGATTTCCAAACTGCTTGGTGATGCTATTAACTACAAGGTGATAGAGTGATTATGTTGTTCTCTTTCTCTTTCTAACTGGGAAGCAATTTTTATTCTAGGACATTTTGTATGTGTCTAAATGAAGTAATGCTAGAATTAAAACATATTTTATATACTTCTTGTTATGAAACCAATAGGATTAAAGTGAAACAGAGTATACGGAGCTTTGTAGTGTGTTCATTATATTAAGCTAAAGCTTCACAATAATTTTGATTGTATCATCTGTGTAGCATTTGATTACATACAGAATTCTCTTTAAAGATTAATATACATACATACATATATACATATATATTTGTATGTATGTATTAATATACATACATACATATATACATATATATATTTGTTTGTGTGCATGTGTGGTCACTTGAATTCAGGTATTTAGGGAGTCCAGAAGAGGGCATAATATCTCTTGGAGCTACAGTTACACTATGGCTGTTGGGAATAAAATTTTGTTGTCCGTGAACGAGACATACTCTTAACTACTGAGACCTCTCTCCAACCACTCATATGGATTTTGTGATAATCTCAATTCAAGTGGTAGAAGAAGTTATACAGAGTTCTAGAGTTAAACTTGCTTCTTTGTTCAGAAATGCAACTCTGGTTTAAATTAATTTCTATATTTTCCAGAAAACATATTAAAACTTTGGATAACATAGGATCAGAATCTTTTCTGCTTGTAGCCCTTTCTGACACCACTCTGCCCCTGACACATTTTATAGTAATGTTAATACCTAATATTTATGATGTTTCACTAAAAGAGATATTTAGTGAATAAACACTAAGCATGCTATTTCTAAAAATATGCTTAATCATATTTGACACAGGTTTGCTTAAAATATACATGTTCCACTTGAGCACATGTTCATACCTGGATCTATAAGCAAACAGGGTAGATATGGTGTGAATGATGCAGGCTTTATTCATAGAGCACAGGCTCTTCAACAGTGGTAGCCATATTATAATAGATATAATAGATTTGTCTCAGGAGCCAAGAATGACATAAATGGGGAAAGCAAAATGGGAATAACTGTGAAATGACTCGAAAATAATATATGACCAAATGCTTCGGGGAGAACAAAAGAAAGACATCAGGGAATAAAGACAAAACTCTAAACTGGTGTTATGTCTAATAGTTGAAGAAGGAGACTGAGAAAGATATGGCATGTTGTACAATAACTTACATAAATCCTCTTGACTGTAGACAATGGAAATTTATGGTTCTGCAAGGAAGAATGTTCTTATGAGAATGCCAGTGGGAGAACTATTTTCATCGTTAAAACACTATTTTTCTATTTTTATTGTGTTTTTGACTGTATGTACATATGTGTATGTGTGTGTGTGTACACATGCATGCCTAGTGTTGGTGAAGGCCAGGAAAAGCAATCATGTCCCCTGAAACTGGAGTTGCAGATGGCACAATCGGGGTGCTATGAATTGAATCCAAGTCCTCTGGAAGAGTAGCCAGTGCTCTTACCTGCTAAAACATCTCACTGGCCACATCCTTCTCTTATGAAAAGAAAACATTTCTCTCAATAAACAGAAAGTGAAAAGCAAGGCTATTAACTAAAGATCATCTCAGACACCCCTTACACAATACACAGTTTCTTATTTCTGTGTTAGTATGATGGCTCATGCTAGAGAATATGAGCCCTCCAGTTAATTAGGCATTAGTGGAGAGAATCGTAAGAGTGACAAGAAGCACTCACTCTACACATAGCCACATAAACCCAAAGATCACAGGCAGCCTTATCATTGTCACCTTACATGGATTTGTGTCACACATTACCCAAGCACTACTCCCCTACTCAAATTGGCTACCTGTCATAGCCTAACTCTCATGACATCTTCTTAAGCCTTGATCAAGGAATACTATGCATACTAAGTCTGGTTTCTCATAGGGCATGACCTCCTCTTCTCATGGAAATCTTTAAAAGTATACATCATGCTTTGTCTTGCAAGACCGAAACTCTCTTTCTGACATCTTCCAACCCACCTTGGCACACACCTATACTGACTCTCCTTCCTGTTGCTAATCTCTAACAAATCCCCTGACTTGCCTAGCCAATAAACTGCCATTTGAAGAGAATCATTTCCAGACTGATTGATGAAATTCTCTGAATTTCTAACTCATGGTTCCTGTAGCGCATGTCTTTAATGAATGTCTTAGTTTACTCTCTATTGCTGTGATAAAACCATAACTGAAAGCAGCTTGGTGAGTAAGGCAATCACAGTCCATCCCTGAAGGAAAGAGAGGCAGGAACCTGGAGAAAGCAACTGAAGCAGAGAAATGGAGAAACCCTACCTACTGATTTATTTGTTCCAGTAACACCTTGGTTTTTGTACAATCTATTAGGCATATATTTCCCTTTTATTATATATTTCCCTATTTCATTTGTTAAATATTGATTTTGCAGGAATTTAGTAGTTCTCTTTCTGCATGCGAGCAAACATATATGTATATATACATAAACATATATATATTCATACATACATGCATACATATATATGTGTATGTATATTATGTAATTAGTGTCAAAGTATTGGTTAACATCTTTAAAATGATGGTAGAATTCTCCTATGAGTCCATGTGGGGTTGGGCATATTTTTAGGAAGGCTTCTATAAATGTTTCAAAATCCCATTTTGTCATGAATCTGTTTAAATTATTACTACCTTCTTTGTGTGATTTGGTTGCCTGGATGAATCTAAAAATAGATTCATTTGTTTTTTAGATTTTTCTGACTAAATGAAGTACAGGTTTTTGAAGGTGTTTTTATATACAACACAGTCTAAATTTCTTTGGTGTCTTCGGTAATAGTTCTTTGTCCATGTCTGATTCTGCTAATTTGGATTATCATTTTCTTTCTCTATGTTAATTGGACAAAGGATCCTTTGATTTTGTTTATCTTCATAAAGATAAACAAAATTCACAAGATTTATTACTGTTTGTGTTATTTTCTTTGTTTCTCTTTTATTAATTTCTGCTCTGAACTTTATTATTTATTTTTATCTAATAGATTGAGGTTTGGTTTGTTCTGTTTTGAAATTTTTGAGTTGCTATAAATATCTCCCTTGGCACTGCTTTTAATATATTCTTGAGATTTTGCTGTGTTATGTTTTCATTTTCATTTGCTTCCAGGGAGTTTCAGGCTTCTTTATTTCTTTTTTGACTCATTCATAATTTAGCAACATGGTGTTTAATTTCCATGACTTTGTGTAATTTACTAGTTATTCATTTGCTTTGTATTCAGATAAGGTACATGGAGTTATTTCATTTGTTCTACATTTTATGTTTGTTTTGTTTTCCAGTTTGGGTTATTAGGTAGAATGTATATTCTTTGGTTTATGAGTAGAATGTTCTGCAGATATGTTAGGTCCATTTGATATATAATGTCATTTAATTCTTATGTTGCTCTGCTTATTTTTTGTCTTGGTGAACCACCCGTTGGAGAAAGTCAGTAATTGAATTCACCTTAATGAGTTGGACTGAATCAATGTCTTCAAGTCTAGAAAGACTTTTATGAAGTCAGGTACATCAGAATGTGTTGCATATATGTTTAGGATTGTAATATCATTTTGATTAGTTGTTTCCTTTTGAGAATGAATTGTCCTCCTCTGCTTAGTTCTTGTTTTGATTATATTTTATCAAATTTCAAGACAGTTATTCTCGCTTTTAATAATTTTCTATTTTTTCACATTAAGGTGGTATTTATAGCTGAAGGTAAGTTGAGTTTCTAATAAAGAACAGAAAAGTGAATTTTATGTCTTACTGAATTTAAGGAACTGTGTATTTTGATACGGAAGTTTAAGATATTAATATTTAGAGTTACTATAGAAAGATATTTATCAATTTTGGACATTTTGTTATTTGATGCTTGTGCTCCTTAATATTATTTAGTCTTTCAGTAAATTATAGATTAATTTGTTTTCTTTCTACTTTCTGGTGGATACTATTTTTTTCTCCAGTCTGAAGTATTGTTTCCTGCAATATCTCTATGCCTTGCTAGATGGAAATGAATCTTTTAAGTTTCTTCAGATCATGTAAAATCATGTTTCTGTTTTCCTGGAGCATTCAGGCTCATTACTTCATTCCATATATTTAATATTTTAGCTATGATATGCTATGGAGTTGTTCTGCCCCTTTCTATTTGGTATGCTTCTTGGGTCTGTATGGGTGTTCCTATTTCTTAGTTTGAAAAAGTTTTCTTCTATGAGTTTGTTGAAGGTTGGCTCTATGCCATTGACTTAGGATTCTTCTCGCTCTTCTGTTGAAATATTTGGTCTACCCTTGGTATTATAAGATCCTTTTTGTCCTTTTTACATGTTATTTCTTATTCTTTGTTTAAGTTGTTCAATCCCTCAATTTTATTTACTTTATCTTCAATTTCCAAATTTTTATATTGTATTTGACCCATTCCAGTTGTAAGATTTCTCTTAAATTTTCTTTCTTTGTTTAAAATATATTGTGTATATATATATATACATATACATATATATATATAAGTATATATATATAAACACAAATATAGTGTGTGTGTGTGTGTGTGTGTGTGCTTTGCTTGCATATACATGTGTGTATCCTTTTGTGAGACCAGAAGAGAATGTCAGAAACCTAGTATTGGAGTTACAGATATATGGGGCTCCATTTGGGAACTGGGAATCCTTTAAAAGGACAGCCAGAGCTCTTAACTGCTGGGAATATTTTCTAGTCCATTCTGCATTTTCTACTTAGTTTTTGAGTTTTCTAACTCTACCTTTATTTCATTTTGATTTCTTTAAAGTAGATATTGTATCTCTTTGATGGATTTGATTTTCAAATATTGAATCATCTTTGTCATTTAATTTAGCCATAAATTTGTTTTTTCTTGCTATTTTATAAGTCAAGGAGTTGTTTGTTCGTGTATTCTTTAAGCTTCTTAAAGTCTGTGATCAGCGGCCGGGCGGTGGTGGTGCACGCCTTCAATCCCAGCACTCGGGAGGGAGAAGCAGGCAGATCTCTGTGAGTTTGAGACCAGCCTGGGCTACAAGAGCAAGTTCCGGGAAAGGCTCCAAAGCTACAGAGAAACCCTGTCTCAAAAAACCAAAAAAAAGTCTGTGAGACAGTTTATGATAGTTTCTTTAAATTTTGTGTCATGTAGTTCATTTAAGTATTTCTCATTAAAGAACATTTTTATAGGATTGTTTGATTTTTGAAGGAACATACTGTTTTATCCTTTCATATGTCTTTGCCATGTGACTGGAGAACATGGACTTCTTTCATTGGTTGAATGACTGATGACTGATTCTAGGCTGCATCTGTTCAGTAAAAAAATTACTTTGTGCTGTTAATTATGCTTGATGATTTCAGATACATTATGAGGAGCTGGTAAGTCAGTCCTTTAGGTATATAAAAATTATTTTAAATTATAGAAATGGGGTTGATTATAACTCACTAGTCACTGAGAATGCATGTAAATGGAAAAATGGAAGAATCTGCTCCAGTTTGTGTGCTATTGGAGCTCTCCTTGCGATAGTATAGGTGTGCCAGAGTCTTAGGAACTCATTAGGCCAGGCAGCATACAGTTTATGTGACTTAGGCTATGAGTGATGTTGGGAAGTGTGTGATTAAGTTTTGAGGAACTCACTAGATTGGCCAAATGTACAAACTGCATACCTGAGGCTAAGTCTGAAGACTAACAGTGGAGCAGGTTGTGAGGCTCCTGAGGATTTAGCAAACTGACTCAGTTTATAGACTCTACCACCAGGCCAAGGCCTAAAGATTGGAGACTGTTCCAGTTAGCTAGGATCCAATGGATCTTGACAGACTTGACTGGTACATTTGATGAATGACCTGGTATAATCCACTGGTGAGTTATAGTTCAGGTGAGCTAGAGTTTTGGAGACTAACAAGATTGGGGTAAAATGCAAATGCACAACAATTGGACATATGCTGTGGTATAATCCTGTACACTGATTAAATTTGTTGCATTCATTGTTATTAAAAGATGATTGGCTGTGTCCTTTGCTTTACAGAAGCTTCTCAGTTTCAGGAGGTCCCATTTGTTTATTGTTGTTCTTATTGTCTGTGCCACTGGGGTTTTACATAGGAAGTGATCTCCTGTGCCCAAGTGTTGCAGGCTACTTCCCACTTTCTCTTC
>JAQHUG010000123.1:5744856-5755449 GCA_028555095.1 Dicrostonyx torquatus
AAAAAGATGATTGGCCAGTAGCCAGATAAGAGTATAGGCAGGACATCCATACTGAGAATTCTGGAAAGAAGACAATTGGAGTCAGAGGACTCATTATTAAAACAGACTGAAGGACAGGCAAAGCCACAAGTCACATGGTTATACATAAATAGAAATGGGTTCATTTAAGCTGTAAGAGCTAGTTAGTATTAAGCTTGAGCTATTGGTTGAGCTTTGGTAATTAATATTAAGGCTACATGCACTTTCCACAGAGAGTAGAATTAGCCCAAGGAAGAGAAATATGGTGAAAACAGAAAACCTGGAAGGAAAGAGCCATCTAACCCCTTTGACACTGAACTTGGAGCTATAAGATTCTTTTTGTACTCTGCTGGATTTCAGTTCTTCTTTGGTCCAGTATTCCCTCTCTATGCTTCCATTCTTTTCTAGATGCTCTGATTGATGTTTAGCCTTTAATGACTGAATCATCTCTCCATCATTCCATTTTTTTCCTTACACTGCAAGTATGTAATTAGCTTTTTAAAATAGTTTTCCAAGGAGTTATAGTCAAGTGATTGCCTATATTGTCAAAAGAGACTTTGGACTTTGGATGTTAAGCAATAATGAGATATTAAAGATTATGGAAATTTTTGAAGTTTTATTAAATGCATTTTATGATATGATATGATCAGGAATCAAAGGTGACTGTGGAGTGGACTATGATGTTTTGAATAGGAAATAACCCCCATATACTCAGAGATTGAAGTAATTGGTCCCACTTGGCACCACTGTTTGGGTAGGTTTGGAAGATATGGTCTTGCTGGGAGAAGTGAGTCACTGGTGGTAACCTTTGAGAGTATATAACTTCATCATGCTTTCAGTTTGATTTGTTGTTATCTGTTTAGGGCTAAGATGTGACCTCTTTATATTCCTGATCCTGCTGTAGTGCTTACAACTTGCTGGTATGCCTCCTTCCTGTGATGGACACATCTCCCTAAAACCACAAGCAAAAATGAAATCTTGGTGGGTCATGTTATTTTATCACTGTAACAGAAAAGCAACAGGTGTACTTATCAACATTTCTTTTGCAAAATTAATGTGTTAGCAGAGACGTGAGGTAGAGCCCAGTGTTGAGGCTTTGTTTTCCTTTGAACCAGTTTGTTTTATTAATAAGAACTATTTTTAATTAACTGAGAACATCTTTGTAATGCATGTGGATGACTTTCACCCCTCATGTCTTTACCAAAACCTCCACAATCTGGTGCTGCTTTCTGAATGACTTTTGTATTTTCTTGGATTGGTCATTTTTGTTGTTATTTTCTCATGTTTTTAAATTGATTTTTTTGAATATTTTGCTTGTATTTTGATCATATTAACCACCTCCTCCCAAATCTACTCATCTTTCTCTACCCACAAAACATGGTTTTTTTCTTTTTGTTTTAAACCCAGGAAGTCCAATGCATTTTGACTATATATGCTTGGTATGTGGCCTTCTACTGGAACATAGACAACCTATCAAGTGATACACTCTTTAAAATGCTGACTCTTCTTCTTCCAGAAGTTATACATTGCTGCTAATAGCTTTTTGGCCAGAGTTGGAATCTTTATGTCCACTTACTCAATATGTGTTAGATTTTGTGTGGCTTGGATTATGCACAATTGCTCTGTTGTATCTAGAAGATACTGTTTCTTAGTACCAATACGCAATTTCTAACTCTTATAATTTCTCTGTATCCTCTTTGACAATGACCCCTGAGCTTTGGGAAAAGGGGTTGTGTCATAGATGTTCTATTTGGGTTTAAGTATTCTGAAATATAGTATTACATATAGTTGTGGAAATTGCCATATACTATAAAATGTTTCTCTGGTGAGGGTTTAAAAATGTGTATACTCTATGGATATAACAATAAATCATTAGGAGTTGGTTTAATGGTAAGTCCTTTAAGCAAAATATTAGCAGTAGATTCTCCCTGAGGGCTTACAGCCTATTTGGTCATTCTCTTAGCAAAACAGTGGCACTGGGTATGATTATCAACTTATGCGGCTGGCGAGAAATCACGATGTACTGGTTTGCCCCTATGATGTTTCATACTATTGCACTAGTGGACATTTCTTGAGAGGTGAGACACTGACGTAGCTCACATGCATCACAGTTGCATATGATTGATGATTACGTTTCTCCTTTGATAATTTACATACATACCTATAAAAGCTATCCAGTGGGAATGAAGTTTCCAGAAGAATAAAAGCTTGATCCCTCCATGTTCTATGATTTAAGGATATGCTGACTTTAGCAATAGAGTCTTATCATCAAGTTCTGGAGGTTAATCAATAGCAAAGAAAATTCCTGTAATGTTTGTCAGTCTTTGAGAGCAAGCCTAGTCAATCAATCTGAAAATGTAATTCATGCTTGTCAGGAGTTTGTGTTTGTTAGCTTGTGGTATCTAGTCAAGACATAGTTATTTTGCTATGGCATAACTCTGCTTCTGCCTTCCAGATTTGTTGGTTAGAGAAGCAAAGAATATGTCTCAGGCAAATAATACTGCCAAGGGCAGGACTCTTCCACTTTTTGCCCTTTTGGGAAAATGGGTATGTATTTTTCTTTGAGATGGAAGTCTTTATCCAGCTTTTTCAAGTTCAAACTGGAATTAAACTATCTTCTTTAATCTTTGTGTCTCAGTCTCTTTCAACGAGGTAACGAATAGTAGAACTGTAAGTGGCCTTGTGTCTGTAAGCCTCTTAACTTGTGGTTTTGCTATTGAAAGCCCATTTACAAAGTAATTACCAATCACTAATTGCAATCATGATTTTCTATATTTCTGAAGCAAGAGTTAAAGGGTTAGTGGTTCATGGCTAAGTGAAGAGAAATCACTCAAAATATTACCTTTTGGATAAGTTGGATAAGTGCAATGAGGTTTTACAAGCAAAATGACCCAAATTACAGTCACCTCTGTAAATGCCAAGTAATGCTCTCTTTTGATACAGTCATCTCCTGGGTTTGAAAAAGCAGAGAACAGAGAGACATGTCCTTAAATATTATGGTTAAGATTTGTTCTTAAATATCATGTAAGGTGCTTTGACTCTGTTAAAGTAAAGAAACTGAACCCTATATCTGTCATATCTCCTCTTTCTTTCTTCTTCCACTCCTAAAAGATTATACTCCCTTAGCTACTGGAAATAACCTTCTAATTAAAACAGACAAGGAAGAGAAAAACACCTAGAACATGACTCTTTCCCCATCACATCTCCTTACATTCATAAAATGTATGTCCAATATTTTTCTCCTTCTTTGTCAAAGAGTAATTGCTTATTGGAGATAAATGAAATATTTAATGGCTGAGTATATTTTATGTTGTCTGTTTGAAATTATTAGTTTCTTTAACACAACAAAGACCATCAAATAGATACAACCTAACTTATATGTTCTGGAACCTCTCAGGTGTGTGCTTAGCTACAGAGCAGTATTGTTTTACTCAAAGGCTCTATTCTTGAATAAATGTTCTGCCCAGTCAAAAAATTTCCCATCTTAAATTGTGGTATAAATATTGGGTGACCTGTGTTACTGGGTACATGGAGCCAAAATTCATCCCTTTGGTTTCTATGTATGCTCAATGGATTAAGGAAACAGTAACTGCTAAGGAAAAATCAGTTTATTTCTATTTTGTCAAACAAAGGGGAAACAGAAGTTCAATTTCTTTCCCATTGATGCCTTTGGTCACCTTGTAGGTTACCATAGAAAAGCTTGAATTGATATTAAAAACTGCTCTATGTGGGGGAAGGGTCTATTCTTACTGACCTCTAAGTTTATTGATATCTGCCTAGGTATCAAGCAATTACCATCAAGTTCAAAAACATACTACATATGCAATTGTGAGATAAATTAACCTTCATTTCCTAGGGAGAGGGGCTTGAGTCTTAATTTGGTTTCCTTGAGTCCATTCTGAGTTTCAGAGTTAGTTTTCAAAGCATACTAAGGGGAAAAAGGTAGGCATCCTATATTCAAGATGTCCCATTTTTGAATGAGAACATAGTCTATGGGCTTATTCACACATAGAGTGGAAATATTTGTGTCTCTTCTGTAGAGGTCAGTTTTGGTCTGGACCATTTGCGTGTCTGTTAAACAATTAATTTTGTAGGTGAAAAGAGAGGTCAAAAGGATGGCTCAAGTGTGTCCATAAACTATGTCATCTTTCAATAGGGTTACAGTGGGAGATCATGATGAATGACAAATACTTTCAAAAGTGATTTTTAATACCCACTCTATGAAATACTTATTCATGAAGTCAAGATATGAGGTCATGAACACACATTTAAAATTTCTCCCACTGAATATAATTATTATCCCATTTTTTAACTGTGAAAGTTTTTTCTTGCTTTTTCCCCTTTTATTAAAAATAGATTCTTTGCTCATTCAATATATTCTAATTGCATTATCCTCTCCCTCTGCTCCTCCCATTTGCTTCTGATTTCTCTCCCTTCCAAATCCATGAGCTTTATGCCTCTTCTCAGAAAAGGACATAGCCCAATTTTTATAACAATGATACAGGAGATTCAGGAAATGGTAATCAAGAAAAAGACATCAGATTCTATTTTCCACTAAACCTTAGTAGTCATCTTTTCTACCAAGTCTCCATCAACAGTCTTCCCAGTCTGTTGCTTTCACCAGATTTTCATATTTTCAAAACTTGATGGGAAGAGACACACGCTAATTAGTCTTTAACTGTCTTCCAGAGCAGGGGATGACCACAGCCCTATTTCATAACAGCAGGTTACATGCTCATTTTCTTTACATAGTTGGTGACAAAGACACAAACATTTCTGCAGGGAGGCATTGGGAAAGGCAAAATCAGCAGAAAACTATAAAATTAATTCTCATCAAGCTGGATATCTCCCTGCCTTGAATGTTAAGGCAGTTAAAACTATTTTAATATTCCACCTTTTGCAGTGAAATCCAAAAGGGTAGAGTACTATTCCTTTTCTTTCCTACTTCTCCCTTACCTGGTTTTGCTCTTGCAAGAAAGCATATATTACCCTGACCCCACATAGAAGATATTGCTCTAACAACTTGACAGTTACATTCAGTTTTAGAAGCTCCTAATTCCAGAACTGTGGTGTTTACATACTGCCTTATGGATACAATTATATCCAGATATTTTTGTTTGCCTTCTAAACTTGGGACTTGATCCAGACGTAAAAAGAAAGCAGAATTCTCTTTATTACAAGTCACAGAGCCAGCCTCAGGTCAGCCAAGGATCTAGGAATACTGTTCTGTAGGTTATATCTCTCTATTGTCTTGGTTGCTCTGGGTTTCATCCCTTAGGGATTGTGCCCATCAACCCTCTAGATTTTTCTTAGATACTTCCATCTTGACAGAAAACTGCTAATCATCATTCAGAAATCTTATCTGCAGATATTGTCATGTTCTATGAATCTAATGCTTGACTGTGTTTACCTGTACTAAATAGACACTGAGAGAGCAGAAAAACTCACTTACGCATTGATGTGTGCTTGTGCTTTTGTATAGGGCTCAGAGAAGTTATCTAACACTGAATGGAGAAGCATGTTAGCATTCATATGAAAATACTTTCATCCTATAGAATAATTTAATATCTGGTTCTATATCAGGTATGATTTCCCATATCACTTAAAAAGGAAATGACTTTGAATTAGTAACAGGGATTGAAATAGAAAGAATGGATTTTCAAGAAAGCAGCAGGATGCCACCAAATTTTACCATAGTCTGCTGAACCTACAAAGGAGAAAAAAATTTCTATACGTTGAAAGTAGAAGTGGAACAGGAAAAGAAAAAGCACATCAGTGAAATTCCAAGAAGACCAGGAACCAGGCTACTTTGGAAGCACGGCCACATGTCCAGCACAAGAAGGATCGTTTAGGACTCCTAAGACAAGGTAGCTCTTTAGATTCAGACTAAATATGAGAGTGGATGGATGATTTCTCTAATGAATTTTAGACATACCAATCTGTCAAATCTGTTCTATTTTTCTGCTACTTAAGAACTCATTCTAAGACCAGGCAGATACCCATTGCTTAACCACAGGCAATTCCTGCCAGACTAGGTAGGAATCCTTTGAACTTTCTTCTCTCTCTGTTATCCTAGATCTGATTCTCAAGGGTGAATCTAGGGCTGCAAAGCACACCAACGGCAGCTTACCCTCCTTTGTGCCCATACTGCTGTGGTTGACTGAGATCATCTTCCCATGACCTCAATTTCCCCAGCTTCTAATGCCATCAAGCATTCCCTCATGAACACACCAGCAGAGAAGGCCAGTAAAATAGATTATACTCAGCCAACACAGTCTCTGAAAATCCAGAGAAGAAACAGAAGTCAAGGAACAGAACTCCCACACAACCAAAACAAACACAGAAGTGAGCATTTAGAAATATAATCATCAAAAATCCAGATGCCTAGACACCAGGGAAGAACACAATCAATAACAGCGAGTGTAACATGTCACCACAAGAGCTCAAAAAGTACTGAATATTCCACTATAACTGAAGCACAAAGAAATGAATTTATACCAACTATATGAAGATGAAAGAGGTCATAAATAGGAATGAATAAATACCACAAAGAAACCAGGGAAACATAAACAAACAATTGAAAGAAATTAATAAAACTGTTCAAAACCTGAAAATTGAAAGAAGGAGGAGAACGAAAAGGAGAAGGAGGAGGAGGAAGAGGAGGAGGAGGAGGAGGTGAAGAAGAAGAAGAAGAAGAAGAAGAAGAAGAAGAAGAAGAAGAAGAAGAAGAAGAAGAAGAAGAAGAAATCACATACTGAAGAAATTCCTGAAATGCAAAGAGAAACTACAAATGTGAGTTTCACCAACAGAATACAAGAGATGGAGTATGGGGGTCATCTTTACCTCTGGGCCTATTAGCCTTCAGGCTGAAAAAAGAAATAGGCAGATGGAATGACAGAAATCTTTGACAGCTCATGAACATAATTGGAGACAGTCTTTTGGGAGACAGATTTTGGTAAACCAGCTTGATTTTACTCCAGGGTATAAGGAATATGTAGGACTCAGGAGCATGGGGACACATCCTAATTTTCATTAAATGGCACCCTCCAATCACAAGGCTTAGTATGTGGCAGTAGCATACTCTAGCAGAGTTCATAGCATAAGCCTTCTCAGTGGGGATCTGTGCCAAAGATCAAGCTAAAGATGAATCTAGCCTCTGGCACTAGAGACGGTTGTTGGATAAGGTCAGGTCTCCAGGCCAAAGAACATTCTCCAGATAAGAACAGAGAGCAAGAAGTTTTGCTAGAGGGAGGGAGCTACAATTTGCCAAACTACTGGGAAAAAATAAAAACCTGCGAGACCATGGGAGACTGACCTCTGACCACCCAGCAGTGTCTTCCAAAAATGGAGGACAGCATCTCAGGCATTGAAGATAGGCTGGAAGAAATGGATATGTTGGCCAAAGAAAATGTTAAATGTAAAATATTTCTGACACAAAACATTCAGGAAACAATGGAAAGACCAAACTTAAGAATAATAGGAATAGAAAGAGCAGAATTGTAGCGAAAAGGCCCAGAAAACTTTTCAAAAAGACCATAAAAATTTTCTCATAGCCTAAAGAATGAAATATCTATAAAGGTGCAAGAAGTGTACAGAATACCAAATAGCTTGTACCAGAAAGGAAAGCCTACTTGCCACAAAATCAAAACACTAAACATGCAAAAAAGAAAAAAGAAAAGAAAGAACATTAACAATTTCAGAGGCAAAATTCTATGTAACACACAAATAGACTTATAATACTTATAATTATACCTTACTTCTCAGTGGAAACTCAAAAAGCTTGATGGGCCTGTACAGATGAATTGTAGACTCTAAGAGACAACAGATGCTAGCCTAACAAACTTTCAAACACCATGGATGAAGAATATGACAAAGTCAAATTTCAACAATATCTATCTAAAAATACAACCTTACATAAGGTAATCAAGGAGGGTAACTACACAATTAAAACACATTTAATAAATACTCACATATCAGCAAACACAAAGGAAGGAAATACACATGCAAATACATGTTTGTATATGATATACATGCACTCACACCATTACCACCAACTACAATACCAAAATAGAATGAATTAATAATACTTCAAAAAAGATAGTCAGAACAAATATACCTAAGTGGCAAGTTGGTGTTATCACTGTAATGTATAGCACAATAGACTTCAAACCAATGTAATCAGAAGAGATGGCAAAGCACACTTCCTTCTCATCAATGAAAAATTCCATCAAGACAACATTTCAATTCTTAACATCTATGTCACAAATAGAAGAGCACCCACCTTTGTAAAAGAAATACTCTCAGAATTTAAATCACTTACTGAACTCACACTTACAAAGGCAAACTGTTGCAGAATATAGTTTTACACTGTGAGGATATGTCTTTGCCAAAGCACCTTCCAATTGGTTTAATAAAGAGATGATTGGCCAATAGCTAGACAGGCACAGAATAAACAGGACTTCCAGGGACAGAGAGAATTATGGGAAAGAAAGGGAGAGTCAACAGCCAGACATGGAGAAAGTAGCATGGGCAGTACAGGGAGATGAGAGTTAACTAGCCACATGACAAAATGTAAATTAAAATGGATGGACTAATTTTAATTTAAGTTTTAAGAGCTGTTGGGAGCAAGCTTAAGCTAAGGCTGAGTATTCATAGTAAACACTGAGTCTCCATGTTGTTATTTGTGAGTTGGAAGCCTCCAAATATTCTGTCTACAGCAGACTTCAATACCCCACTCTCACCAATGGAAAGGTTATCCAGGCATAAACAAAACACAGAAATCCTGGAATTAACAGACAATATAAAACAATGGACGCAACAGATATTTACAAAATACTTCACCCAGACAAAAAGAACATGCCTTCTTCTCTGCATCTCATAGAACTTTCTCCAATGTTGATCACATACTTGAACACAAAACAAGTCTCAATAGATACAATAAAACTGAAAGAACCCCTTGCATCCTGTCAAACCACCATGTGTTAAAGTTGGACAGCAACAGCAACAGAAAAAAAGAAAATTTGAAAACTCATAGAAACTGAACTTCTCTATACTCAGTGAAAAATAGGTAAAGCAGAAAAAAGAAATTTAAGTCTTCCAGAATACAATGAAAATTAATATGCAACATATTCAAACTCATGGAACACAATGAAAGTGGTGCTGAGAGGAAAGATCACAGCACTAAGTGCTTACATAAAAACATTATAGAAGGGCCTCTGCTGGACCAAGCCTGATGCAGCAACCTCCATGGGTGCAAACTCAAGCCAGTCATCTCCTCTAGAGCAGACTAAAGCCAGAAACCTCCAGGGAGCACGTCCAAGCCAGAAATCTCTAGAGGAGCAGGCTCAATTGACATCCAGGATTGCATAGTGACCTCTGGGGGTACCAAGTGATTTCCAGGAATGTGGAATGACCTCCAGCTTTACTGGAACTGTAGCCTTGACTCCACCATGAGGAACAGATATCTGAGCCTTGGATCCACTGGGACATGAAAGAGTGATCACCAGAGAAATGACCCCACTACACCAATCAGAGGAAAAGATGGATAGACAACATAAGAACACACTCAACATCATAAAGAGCAATACAACACCAAAAAAAACTAGTGACTCTAAAACAGCAAGACTTGAACACTCCAATACAGATGAAACAGAAGAAAATGATCTAAATAACTTTAGGAGAATGTTTGAGACCTTTAATGCGTAAATGAAAAATTCTCTCAAAGAAATTGAGGAAAAGACAAACAAAAAATTAGAATAAATCAACAAATCCCTTAAAGAAAACCAAGAAAAAGGAATCAAACAGGTGAAAGAAATGATTAAAAACTTGAATAATGAAGTAAAGACAACAATGAAAAAACAGACCAAGGGTATTCTGGAAAAGGAAAATATGGGTAAAAAATCAGGAACCACAAGTGCAAACATAAATAGCAGAGTACAATAAATGGAAGAGAGAATCTCAAGCATTGGAGATATTATAGAACAATTAGATTCATCAGTCAGAGAAAACATTAAATCTAACAGAAACTTAACACAAAATATCAAGGAAATATGAGACACCATGAATATACCAAATCTAAGAATAATAGGAATAGAAAAAGGAGAATTCCAACTCAAAAGCACATAAAATATATTCAGCAAAATTATAGAAGAAAACTTTCCCAACCTAAAGAAAGTTATGCATATGAAGACACAAGAAGCTTTAAAAAACACCAAATAGACTGGGCTTAAAAAAAAGGTCCCCTAGCCACATAATAATCAAAACACTAAACATACAGAATAAAGAAAGAATATTAAGAGCTTCAAAGTAAAGAGACCAAGTAAGAATTACACCTGACTTCTCAATCAAAACAACAAAAGCCAGAAGGTCCTGGTTAATCATTATTAAGAGGCCATGGATACCAGTCCAGACTACTATACCACTAGTAAATCCCTCAATCACCATAGATGGACGAAACAAGATATAACAAGATTTAATTAATATGTAGTCACAAATTCAGGCCTATACAAAGTACTAGAAGGAAAACTCCAACCCAAAGAAGTTAGCTACATCCACCAAAATATAGACAATAGATGA
>JAQHUG010000123.1:5774280-5796754 GCA_028555095.1 Dicrostonyx torquatus
GGACCCTGAGCAATGACACCAACCCTGCAGCTACATGACCATGGACTCAGATATGGCCTTGCAGACTACTTACATCGGGGCATTCCTTTCCATCCTCATGCATGCAGATTTGCTTCTCTTCATAGTGTTCAAACTGTTCTGCTTCTCTTTTTCTCCCATCTCCCTACCCCAGATTTACACATCATTGTGGCCTGTGCTGTGTGTTCACTGCATGTTGGGTGGGGTCTCTGGGCATCTTTAAGTGTTTGTCAAAAATAAAGTTTGCAAAGAAAATAAATCTCTGATCAAAGTTATATAGTACAGTAAAACTATAATTCAACTTAGATTTATCCAGTCTCATGGTTGTACTCCTACCACAAATGAAAAGAGAGGTTATAAGATAGGCCAATGATGAGAAGTAAACACAGCAGGGTGAGTTGTGGGTCTCTACTCTCCAGGTACTGCTGTTCTTCCTGTCTATGGTACAGCTCTGGGAGTCATAGAGTGGCAGGTTTTCTCAAAGGGAGAACAAGCAGGTGCACTAGCACTCATGTTTGTTACTGCTCTATTGGTGAGTAGTATAATTCAGCTTTTCCTGCCTTCATATATCTCCTGTTCTGCACATAAACCACCCTCTTCCATTTCTTCACTACCTGTCTCTCATGTCTTTCTCCCCCATCATCACTCTACTACCTACTTACCCACTTCCCATCGTACCTAGGCAAATGTGGAGTCTGTGTTGTCTTTGGGCTGTCTGGAATAACAGGGTGTTGTCTCAGCTCTTCTCAGTGTCTAGGATGTGTTTCTTGATGATCCTAGGAATGGTCTCGTGCCTTTCCTCACAACCACTTTTCTTTGCTGCAGTCCTTTCTTGGTTCTGCTGCACTGGGTCAGAGGAGAGTCACTGGGTTCCTCACTCTTGGGAGAGATCAAGGTCTTGGCCAAAGCTACCACTGACCAAAAGCATGACAAGACTGACCACCAGTGCCATCTTTATAAATTCTTACTGTATAAGCATATTTATTGCTTTCATTTTTCCTAATAAAACTTGTGTTTGGGTGCCAGGGTATGGTGGTTTGTAAGAAAATAGCCCGCAAAGCGGGTTGCATTATTGGAAGTTATAGCTTTGTTGGAGTAGGTATGGCTTCATTGAAGGATGTGTGTCACAGTGGAGGTAGGCTTTATGGTCTCATATAAACCAAGCCTAGTAGGTCAGACCACTTCCTGATGCCTGAAAGTCAAGATGTAGGACACTCATATATTTCTCCAGCACCATGTCTACCTGTGTGCCACAATGTCACATCATGATAACAATAGACTAAACATCAAAAATGTGTGCCACCCTAATTAAATGGTTTTTTCTTCTTTATAAGAGTTGCTGTGGTCATGGTGTCTATTCACATTAGAAACCCTAACTAAGAAACAGAGTCATCATAAAAACGTGTGTGGGTTTGCGGAAATAGAAAAACTTCTCTAGACCCTGAGGTATATATAGACAATATGAAGCCGAGAATGGAAGATGGGTTGAAAAACTATCCAGGCTCTTTTGCAATTTCAGAATTTATGACTCATGGGAAGAGAGAAGTCTCAAGGACTGGCTAACTTACCAGTACTCCAAAGAAAGTTAAAAATGTAATAAACATTAGTCTTTGAATTGTCTCACAGATCCTGTTTCCCTCATTAATTTAATTGTTTGGTTTAAGTGCCTGTTCTATGAAGCTTTAATAGTTTACTGAGTCCCTGCACATTTGCATTCTCATTGGCTTTTCAGGGTGATTGCACAAGCCCTGTGCACTCATGCTTTCAAAGAGTTACTACAGCGCCCTCTACCTCAACCGGCTTCTCTCGCTTTCTTCTCTTCAGAAACTGGATTTTTGAACAAAGCTTATTACCAAGCATTGTGCTTTGGAAAACAGGTTTCCTTGATTATGCAATCCATTATTGTTTATCTCACTAAGATTTTGATCATCAGTAAGTCCTGTGTACTGTGAGTGCTACATATCTGAATACAATCTCCTTTTAGCCGTTTGTCACTTTAATGAACTAAAAAGAACTTATAAGAAGATATAGTTACTGAGAAATTCATAAACAGTCACACAATAGAGGATCTTCTACCTTTTTTTATTGACTTTTGACAAAAATAATGCTGAGAAAATATCTTGAAATGAATTGTCTTTTCACAGCTCATGTGCCACATTCAAGGAGACAGAAAGGTCCAAAAGCCTCATTGAAGCCATGTATCAGAGTAAATAAGGCAAAAACATTTAATTTAAACATGCTAGGGAAATTTCCATGCTTCCACCAGCCACAGGTCTATTCAAACATTTATCCATTCTATTAGTCTAAATTACTTATTAAGTACCTTTTTATGTGTTGAATATGCTGCAGGAGAAAATGAACATTTTTCCCCGCAGGAAAAAAAAATGTTATAGAAAAAGAGAAACTGAAGATGGAAATGCTTGCTCTTGTGACAAATTGAGACACGAGGATAAGGAGTTGAGTGCCTTGAAGTGAGAATATGATTATCCTGGCAAACATCAGACTGCATACTGAAGAAATGAGGAGAATGCTGCATCCCAAGTAAAATACATGGCTGGTGTGCACTAATGACAAGAAACGAAAAGCAGGAAACTCAGTTTGGGGAAATATTGACCTCCAAGAAGGCTATGAAATAGAATAAAATGAGGTTGGTAATCAGAGAGCTATCTTAGAGAGATTTGTAGTGGCTGTAGGCAGAAAAAAAATGATGTGTTTGAGTCTGGATATTAAGGTAATCATTCAAAATTCATCAAGGAAAAGAGATTGACCACAGTGAGAACAATTAGGAGACTAATGTCATAGCCTAATTATTGCTCCAAGAATGACTTGATCTAAGGAATCATCAGCTACTTTTAGAAAGGGGGAAAATTTTCAGAAGTCATTAGCAAGGGGAGAGTAGATGATTTGTTGATTCAACATGTGAATAAAAGAAGTATAATTGAGTTTCTGCCTGGATTCAGCATAACTGGTTGAGTGAGGATGAAAAACTGAGGAGAAGGAAGATGACCTTGCTTATGACATCCTGAGTGTTATTTGTACATGGTAGAATAAACTGAAAGTCTTCAACATTCTCTTTGAAATCTAAGTCTAAGGAAAATAGAAGAATGTTTTGATTTCAGAACCATAACCACAATGAAGAGTAATGAAGACCAATGGGCCTCAATTGAAGACACCCAGAGTGTATGAAAAGACCTATTGTCTAAGTTAGAGTTTCTATTTATTTATTATCCAGAGAAGTCACGGCAGGAGCTGAAGTAGGTACCTGGTGGCCACAGGTGATGCAGAGATCATGGAGTAGTTTACTGAGCACATGAATTACGGTTAATCTGAAATGAGAAAATGTATATTCAATTCCAATGACATGGTATTAATAGTACAAACATTTCAATATGTATTATGTATGTTGAAATTTTAAATGGAAGTATAATTATAAATATATATTGCATAGTATGCATATGATGAATATTTAATACCATGTTATATTAATATGTTATAAATTGGTAGATTGCTAAGTATTTGTAAATGTAATACAATAGTGTCTTAACTAGTCAATCGATGTGCTTTGGTTTTATTTAATGTAGTATCTTTATTTAGTTCATTGTAAGGTACTACTATAAACAGAGTAACTTATAAACAAAAACATCAATATAACCCTCAGAGTTCTAGAGTTGGGAAGTTCACTATCAAAGCATAGAGACAGCTTCTGGTGAGGACCTACTTCCTGATACATAGTTGGCCATCTACCTGCTGTGTTCTCACAAAGTGGAACAGTGAGGGTGCTCTCTGGGACTTAATTTTTAATATTTCAGATTTTTTCTGATTTTACAGAGGAGTGTAACATTTGTGGTTACCAGCCTATTTTAATTTTAGTTTGATTTTCACAGTTGCTGATCTATACTATCATCAAAATTGCCCTTAATGCTTCAGCCCTTTTTTTGTGTCACAGTCTCCTTGGTACCTGCTTTAAAACTTATGGCCTTAAATATAGAAAATGTACACCAGTTCCTCATGTACCATAAGCAGCTACAAATGGAAATAAGTACCATAGTCATGATCACATCATTAGAAAACTCTTGAGAACATTTGAGGTTTGGAAGTTGACATGATAGGATTGGCATTTGGTGCTAAGAAAGGAACTATCACTGGTAGACTTGAGAAAGAAGAGACTAAGGTCCCAGGACAGTTAGAGAAGATTCTGAAGAGCTCTTGCAGAGAGTTGAATCCAGAAAATGTGATGTGCGTCATTTGTTTTTTTTGTCAGTCTGACACAAACCTAGACTTATTTAAGGGAGAAACCTGAGAAAATGCTTCCATGAGACTCTTCTGTAGGCAAGTCTGTGGGAGTATTTGCTTGAATACTAACTGATGTGGAAAGGGTTAGCTTACTGTGGGCCATGTCATCCCTAGGCATGTGGTCCTTTAGAAAGTAGGCTGAACAAACCATTAAGAGCAAGGCAGTAAGAAACATTCCTCTATAGTCTCTGCCTCAATTCCATGTTCCTGCTCTGACTTCCTATGATAATAAGCATTGATGTGGAAGTATAAGTCAAATAAACTCTTTTCTCTCTAAGTTACCTTTGGCCATGATATTTCCTCACAGTAATAGAAACCCAAACTGAGACAAGTCGTTAACCTTCGTTGTCAACTTGATTAGATTGAATATGATTAGAAGATTAATAAAGTACACTTCTGTGCATGTGTATAAAGATATAATCAGTGTGGATTAAATTAAGTGGGTCAACCCACCCTGAATGTAAGCAGCTGTGTCAGTCTGTGAGCTGGGCGTTGAGATGAAAGAAAAGTGCAAATGCAAAGTCAACAGGATTGTCATTCTCTCTGTCTCCTAAGTGCCATGTATGAGTAGCTCCATCTCTGTTCCATCTTTCTTCCATGGTGGTTGGAATCTTTAAATCTGAGTTAATGAGTATTTTTCCTCTCTTAAGCTGTTTCTGTCAGTATTTCATAACAGTTGCTATAAAAAACGATTGATATAGACAGCATGAATATGATAGAGAGGGAAATATGTTTGATATTTTGGGATCAGTACAATGACTACAGTAGAACTATAGGGGGAGTCACAGAGTGCATAATCAATAATACATCATAGATTTAAGATCAGTTCTCCAGTTCCTGCAGAGTTTGTCTTCCAATGGAAATAACACCTTTGAAAGAGGGAGATCTTAGTGCCCTCATTTTTGTTTGCGTTCTCTGGGATTGTGGTTTGTAGGCTGCTTTTCTTTGATTTATGTTTAAAAAACCACCTATGAATGAGTACATGTGAGACTTACATAAATCTAATCTGCATGGGAAGTAGAAAAAGACAAGATCTCCTGAGTAAATTGGGAGCATGGGGACCTTGGAGGAGGGTTGAAGAGGGACGGGGAGAGGCAGGGAGGTGAGCAGAGAAAAATGTAGAACTCAATAAAAATGAATAAAAAAAGAAATAGGGAGATCAAAAAGTTCCAAAATGCCCACTTGGCAAGAAGTAGAGGCAGATATTAAGGATAAAACCAATGCCTTTACCTTAAAAGATTTTACACAGCTTCATAATCAGCAGACCTCAGCTTCATAAATAGCAGTAGTGATATTGAACACAACTCTCCTAGTTCTCCAATCCTTCCAACACCAAACATTTAAGCTCTTATGATGTCACTCTTTCATGAGGTTACATTGCTACATTGCAAACTAGACTGGAGAGAGTGGCAGCAGCTAAAAGCTCAAGGTCTGACTTTGTCAAAGCAAATTTGGAGAGGGATGGACAGAACTTAAGTTCCTTTCTCCATTAAATAATATTGAAAATATTTGCCATGAGATCATTTTAAAGTTATATTGGGCCCTGTAGGTAAGGAAACTTTATAATTAAAGAAGTCATGTATAAAAAAATCCATAAAGCATTTTAATGTCATCTGCTTTAATGTTGCATACATGGACACCCTCAGTGGAAATGTGAATATTTTCAGAAGATTCATTTATCGTCCCATCTCTCTTTTTCTCTTACTCTTTTTCTTTCATTCTGTGCATGTGTGTGTGTGCATGTGTGCATGTGTGTGTGTGTGTTTGTGTGTGTTCAGGTGCACTTAATCTCATGTATAAATCAGAGACTGTTATAGAATGATAAGGATGCCTTTCTGAATCACTTCTCAGTTTTAACTTTTGAGACAGGGTCTCTTTCTGAACCTTAATTTCTCTGTTTTGCCTAGACTGATATCCCAACAAGAACCTAGCATGATTCTGCCTCTGCTTTCCCAGTGCTAGGGCTAACAGCCCATGATGCTGGATCAGCATTTTTTGTTGTTGTTCCCCTAGATCCAAGCTCAGGTCTTCATACTTGTATAGCAAGTAGTCTGTCCAGTTACTTATCTCCCCATTCCAGAAGAGAAATTGTAATGAATAATTTCGTAAGTGTTGAGGGAGGAACTTTGAGCTACAGGATCTATTAACTAGGTCTCTAACAATCACTGCAATGTAAATATATCTTGTGGGGGAGGGATGTGAGTGTGTATTTATGTGTGTGTAAGTGTGTGGGTGTGTAAGTGTTGAGCAGAGCCAAGGTAGAGAAAGTGTCACAGCTTGACAAAACCTGATTTGACTGCTCCATAAAAACTGTTTTCACAGTTAGCCCTGATGATCTGCTTATAAATTCAAAATAGTCTAAACACACACAGTTGTTCTCATTAATTTTTGATAAGCAACAAGGCTCACAAATATTTTACTTCTATGCATATGGTATCTGTCCTTCAGCAGCAGCCATATGCTCTGACATATGATGTACCATCTTGTACCAGATGTACAAAATGCAAATCTGAGACAATATCTACTCTGCATGTGGGCTCTCATATGCTGTCTGGCTTTCTTACATTCAGTGCCCTTTGAGTAATTCAGAGGTGATGCTTACATGTGTAAACCTCAAAGGCATCCAATTCCAGGAATATGCATGTTACCCATATCACTCTTAAAACCACAGATATAATTAATATCTTTATACTCTAATTTGAGTTTTTAAATTGTTCTTTCCCTTACAAAATCTGTCATCATCTAACCCTGTAGCAATTTGTCATATATAACAGTTGGAAAGAGAATGGATAATGTCCATTAGTAAGTCTTGCAAAATCTATCCAAATTAAATGTTATCATAAATTATTTTTTTCTTTATTTTATTGTTTTATTAGTTTATGAACCATCTAGTTTTCTTATGGTATATACTCAGTTTTGTTTGACATTCCCACATACATCCTCTGCCTCATATCTTGGGCTCTTACCAGTGCCATCCTTGTCCATCTGGAATATTCTCCCTCATATCACACAAATTTTACTAGCTTCTCCAGTCTTCTAATTTAAAACCTCCTTTACTATCTCTTGGGCCTATTGCTGATTTCATGGCCTCTAGAAACACTCACACCACCATGAACGCACACTTCACTTCATATATTTTCCTTTTCCATTCGTTTTCATGCAAATATCATAATTTCATTTTCCCATATGGCAGAGAAAAAATCATAGTTTGTATACAGAACACATTCTTCTATTTATTATCTCTTGAGGGACACACAATGTGATTCAACTGTTTATCTCTTGAGGGATACAAATTTTCTCTTAAACCCTCTTTCACTTTCTTGGTTAGATTTATTCCAAGGAGGTTTATGAAGTAATTATGAGTGTAATTGTTCTCCTGGTTACTTCTTTGGTGCGATTGTTGTTGCTGTAAAGAAGGCTAATATTGCATCAATGTTATTGATGAGAAGAATTTTTGCAGGCCAAGATTGTCTCTTGTCATTTTGCTGAAAGAGTTTATCACTTCTAAGAATGTTATGATGACTCACTAGTGTATCGTGTATATATAACCATGCCAACACTAAGTAAATATACTTCAAATTATTTCTTTCCTATTTGATCTCTTTTATTTTATTTCTTGTCTTATTGCTTTGACCAGAAATTCCAGTTCCATGTTGAATAAAAGTGGAGAAAATGGGCATTATTTTCTGTTTTTTTTTTATTTTAGTGTGACTACTTTTGAGTTTTTCCCCCATTCAGCATAATGGTAGCTGTAGGACTGTCATGGATAGCTTTTATAACCCTAAATTATATTACTTCTGCTTCATGTTTTTTCAAGACTTTTATCAAGAAGAGAAATTGGATTTTTTTAAAATTGTTGTTTTCATCTGATGAGATGATCTTGTGATTTCTAACCTTGAGTCAGTTTTTGTTCTATTAATGGCATCAAATTTTCAATATAGTGACCTAGGAAAAGGAAAAAGAAGAATTTGTACACAAAACAGGCTACTTAAATATAAACACAGAGTTCTATTCTATGAGAACTAATAAATCCTGCCATCAGTCATTGCTAGGCAGGGAACCCTGAGACATTTTAAAATTGAAGACTGCATGGGTTGGAGTGTAGAAAGACCTTCCCTACATGTCACTCACAGACAGCATGGGTTCTCTGAGTGCGAGCATAAACTTGGCAAAGTTATTAACCACACACACTGCTGAGAACTCCCCTTGCAGCCAATTTTCACACCTTTCCTGGATGCAGCTACTACTAACAGTTCAGAGGGCAGCTTTATTCCTCCCAGAAATACTTTCCTTTGGCATTCTCATACTAAGTTATGCCATTATGTCTTCTTATCACCTTTGCTGTGAGTAGAAGCATGGTCAAGAGAACAGAAAATAAACAACAACCAAAAAATTTCCCTATAGAGTCAGATAAATACTTACTTAAAAATGGTACTTTTATTTTTTTCTTACAAGTTTATGGAAACTACCCTAACAAAAAAATGTACCTTGCCTACTTACTTCCCTCAGCTAAATATTTGAGAGTTAATAACAACTCAAAACCCTGAAGAGGTCCATAGTCCAGGGTAGGAGGCAGGCATAGAAAAAAAAACTAGATAAAGTAAGTCAAATACATACATGGGATCCATTGAAACCAGCTAAAGATATTGACCCTGCTATTTACTCTTACAGAGCAAACTAAACCCCAAGTTAAAATGTGTTAATAAGTATCTACCAGCATCTGCCAGTTCTACCAATCCCTATATGGTAGTTCTTGCTTGTTAACCATTGTTCAAGGACAGTTAGTAACAGCTGATGTGGGGACCAGTGGTTTGGAGGTTGTTTCTGTACTCAAGTGTTTGTGTGCTAAAAGCCTGAACCCTGCTAAGACAACATTAAGGGGTAGAGAGACCTTTGAGATACACAGCTTCTTTGAAAGATGTTGCAGGTATTGTCCTTGGAATAAGTTAAGGTAGCTCCCATTTACCTCAGAGGTAGGTATTATGAGAGCAATTTCTACAGTAGAACAAGCCCAGTCCTCACTGGTCCCTGCCTTCCTGAATCTCCATTCAAACTCTTGACACACACAACTAACCCTTGGGTGACAGTCAAGGCAACTGTAATCATGCTTGATTTTTAATTTTCAGTCCTTAAAACAAAAAGGCAAATAAGCTTTCTTTTCTTCATAAAGACTCACCCATGTATATTTCATCAGAGACATGAGAAATAGGCTAATGTAGGCAGGTATCTTGAGATTCAACTAGACTCAGTATAATGATGACTTCTTCATGTCAGAAACCTAAGCGCCTTTCATTCTCCATCTCTATCCACCAGAGAAACCTTGTCTTCCAATTGTTATTCAAAGCTTCATGACTGATAGCTTCTCAGGCCTGGGTTTCCTGTTTTGTCTACAGTATTCCCATTGCTCACAAGTTCCCAATATGTTTTGACAAGGTTTTTAGGGTGGCTTTTTCATACTTTTGAAATAATTTGCCATTCTGTGCTTTGTGGTTTAAGCTAGAAAGGTGGTTGTGTTTATGGGGACAGCAAATCATGTCTCTGCCTGAAAATATAGACTTACACAATATACAGTAACATAAGTCCAGAAACAGCCTGATTCCAATACTATTATTTCCTTAAATTATCATAAACTGGGTTTTTTCATAATAAAATTATAACTTGGACTTACTAGGTACTTATCTCACTATCTCATATATTAATACCTGGTGAGTTATTAATTTAGCTGTGGGGACTCAATTTATCAACACCAGAAGAAAATTAAGAAATTTATGATTAAAATCAGAATATTCCATGCCATTTTCTACATTTTCAGGAGACCACACCACACAGACACACACACACACACACACACACACACACACACACACACACACACACACCAACAACCACCACCACCACCACCACCACCACCACCACCACCACCACCACTACACCCTAATTGTAACAGCTGTCAAACCTTAGTATGTGCCCCAGACCTTAGCACAACTGATGTTATAATGGAAGCACCATTCAGGCCTTGAAATCCAGCACATAGGCAGCAACACCTACCAAAACTAGAACTAAGACCTAACCCATTAATGTCTGTAGTTCTGGGAAAGTTGCTAAATGTACTAACCTTGCTTTTTTGGCTGTAGTATGACTTCTGGATAACTATTGCTAACTGAGGTGTGTAAAGACAGAATATGTTTTTTGTGCTCAGAAACGCACCCTGAGAAAAGTTTAAGACTCCACTCACATCCTGAACACCCAGTGTAATCATTAGCCAGCTAATAAAAGCTTTCTATTGTTTGAACCCATGTCTGGGTGGTTTTCTCTGGTAGATACCTCACAACAACAACAACAACAAAAGCATACCTAAAGAAACAGAACTATATGCCGGGCGGTGGTGGCGCACGCCTTTAATCCCAGCATTCGGGAGGCAGAGGCAGGCAGATCTTTGTGAGTTCGAGACCAGCCTGGTCTACAGAGCTAGTTCCAGGACAGGCTCCAAAGCCATAGAGAAACCCTGTCTCAAAAAAAAAAAAAAAAAAAAAAGAAAAAGAACTATGTCTTAACATTTTTATTTATTCGTGTGTGTGTGTGTGTGTGTGTGTGTGAATGTGGGCGTGTTTGCTATATAGCTATAGGTGCCTGCATTGGCCATCAGATGGTGTTGGAACTTATGCTGGGAACTGAACTCCAGTTCTCTGGAAGGGCAGGAAGTACACTGAGCCATCTCTTCAGTCCCATGACTGCTATTTTGGACACAATCTGTCAGCTAATTTATTTTTAACTTTTATTTAAGTACAAGCCTCACAGTTGCTAAAAATTAAATTTATTCAGAACCACAAATGACCCTTTGGTTAGACAGAGAGGCAAATTAGGCTTGTAGATGTCAGGGGGAGGACAGCTGTCAGGTCACTTTATAGGAAACCTGTGTTTGCCTGCTCTCACAACTGCCTACAGCACATTCCTGTGGTTTTGCTAATGACTTTCCCTGCTACCCCACTCTGATGGGAGGCAGCTCAAAGCTTTGCCAGAAAGTCCCAGAACATTCAGGTGAACCTGACGTTGGAGACTCCAGAGCTTTCATAAGGAGACTGTGACTCTTTGCTTTTTTTTTTTCTTGTTTAATTGACTGTCACTTTGTCCCCTGATGTGATGCAGGGGTTGCAGAGAGCAGGAGTACAGCTTCAGGAGATATACCAATACAAAAAAAAATTAAAGTAATTGAAGGCAGCCATACGGTTTGTGAGGTAAATACTTCTCTTTTTCTCTTACTTTGAAATGTGGTTTATAAGCTTATCAAAAATATCTTTCTGACTCTCCACAGAAAGTCCTGAACTAGAGGGGGCAGTGTATGAATTCTGTGGTAGTGCTCTTTGAAAATGTCTTGCAAATTGTTGTTTCACGATGAGCTCATGTTGCTTACTTCTTCAGAAAGCATCTTTGCAAAATGTGTTGCTTCCCCATGCATCCTTTAACTGCTTCTCTTGGAAGATCTTTGATTTGCTGGCTATTGAACCTCCAATGGTGAACCAAAGTTTGGGTTTCATCTAGAATAACCGAGAAAGCCCAAGAACCAAACTGACTGAAAATAGCACTGACAGAGAAGAAGAAATACATTTCTTTGTCATTTTTTCCCTTTCCTCCAATTTTTGTCCCAACTGGATGAATTCAAAGACTGCTTACAAGGAAAAATGGTACATTCTTCAGGATGGAAGTTTACTGTGGGAGGTGAGAGGAAGAGGTATTTATTGGTATTCACATTTGAAGTTCCTTGGTACTCCTGGGGAGAAAGTGGTCTGTCTTTCTGAGAATTTGCCTTATGGCCAGAGCATAGGATAGACAAAAGATCAACTGAAAAGTTATAAATACTTTAATGCAGCACTGTCCTGTTTAAACAGTGCTTGTCATGTTATTGATAGCACTTTTCACAACCAGGATGGATGCCAAGATGTTAGTAAGTAGTAATTGTATCAATACAAAAAATACATCCCCACAACATAAACGGGGGCAGGGGGAGAAGGGAAAGAGAAAGGATGAAAACCTTGGTTTACTCTAGGCCCAGCTTCTTATGTGAGTTTTAATACCATGTGGGGTTACATAACTGAATGAAAAGTTTGATTATAGTCAAAACATTTCTGAATACACCATAGATAAAAAATAAAAATGAAATGCAAAATGGGCCTGATTTTTCTGGTAGCACTCGGCCATGTAACATCATGTGACTGTGACATGGCTGCATCCTTGGATCTGAGCATATAACATGCTGCTTCGTGCTGTGTTATAAAATCATATCATGCAATGGTAATTGCTACTGGAATATTTCTGTTCAGATTTGAGACTATTACAAGTTACAAACTTCTGAGATCTCTTTTGCTATACAGAGCTTCGTGGTCTTATGGAATAAAATTTAACTGTGAAACCAAAGACATCTTAGTGTGTCTTTAGATTATATTATGCTATAATGTTTGATTTAAAATTTTATTATTTGGGGCTGGGAAGTGGGCTCAACTGATAAGACCACTTGTTCTAACAGAGGATCCAGATTCAAATCCCAGAACACACATGGCTCCTCCCAACTGTATGCAATTCAGGGTCTAGGGGATCTGACACACCTTTCTGATCTCCACAGCACTACATGTACATTGGGCACATACACTTATAAATAAACCAAACAATTGCCTGTTTGAGTTGGTGATTTAAGTTTCTAAAAAGAAAGAAAGGAAGGAAGGAAAGAAAGAAAGAAAGAAAGAAAGAAAGAAAGAAAGAAAGAAAGAAAGAAAGAAAGAAAAAAGAGGCATTGAGAGTTTCTGGGTTATAAGGAGGACAGACTTTCCAAGAACTTCTTAACTGACATAAAACATACTTCTGTCATTTTATACTAGACTTTTGTCAAAAGCTGTATTCTCAGTGTTAACAATCATGAAATAGAAATTTTAGTGAACTCTGAGGAATGTTGAGAATGTTCTATAATATCCACTATTAGTCAAGACTTATATAAAATAAATAAGTACATTTTTATTAATAAAGCACAAATCTTCTTTTTCTAACAAATGGTAAAGGTGAATGTATACCAAATAATCATTTTAATTTTTATTTGATTTTTTTCAAAAATGAAAGTGTATTGCACAGGGTATAATTTGAACATCATGTTTGGCTCTGATAATACTAGACTTGGGCTTAAAATTTGTTACACAGTTGGAGTCCTTCTGGTCTCTCCAGTACTTCCACAGTGAGACTCAAGAGTCCAACACATGGGTATGTCTGACTTTATGCTCCCTTCTAAATAACTTTTATTTTTACATTTTTTGTGTGTTTGTGCATGTGTTTGTGTGCATCTCTCTCTGTGTGTGTGTGTGTGTGTGTGTGTGTGTGTGTGTGTATCCATGCGTGTACATTTCTATGCACCATGGCATTTGTGTGGAGGTCAGAGAACAATTCGTAAAGTTTTCACCTTCCACCATGTAAGTGTCAAGAACTGAATTCAATGTCTCTTAGTTGATGTTAAGCACATTTACCCTCTGAGCCATCTCACTGGCCTCTTTTTTGGAAAAATAACCTAAATCATATCATAGTGCCAAAAGATCAAGACTCAAGTGGCCTTGGAAAATCACTCTCCTACTGAATGAGTATTTTTTCAGGTGTACCATATCCACTACTACAGAAATGCCACCATTAAGGGTTTGCTCCTGAACCTTGACACTTCTATTTGTCTTCTCTGTAGATTTTGTGCAATGATACATTGGATTTTACTGCTTTAAGGATCACAGGTTGATGATTAGAAAATATCCAACATGGAATGGGTTTGTAGAATCTAAATACTTGATGTGGGATTTCCCTCTGTATACTGTGATTACCATTAATGAATAAAGAAACTGCTTTGGACCTATAGCAAGGCAGAATTTAGGTAGGCAGGGCAAACTCAACTGAATGCTAGGAGAAAGGACGTACAGTCAGAAAGAAACCATGGAGCCACAGCCAGAGACAGATGCCAGACTTTGTCAGTAAGTCACAACCATGGGACAATATACAGATTAATGGAAATGGGTTAAATTAAGATGTGAGAGTTAACAAATAAGAAGCTGGAGCTAATGGAATAAGCAGTGATTTAAATAATATGGTTTATATGTGATTATTTTGGGGCTGAGTGGCTGAGCAGCCAGAAACCAACAGGCAGCCTCCTTACTACAAATTGGCACCCATGTGGCCAACTAAAATCCACTTAAAACCTGAGAGAGTTTGGAAAGGTATTCTAGACACAAAAATTCAGAGTTTAGCACAGCTTCTTGCTGTTTGCTGGTGGCATGCTGCAGCTCCTTTAACAGAGGTTTTCCTGATTCAGTGGTAGCAGAAAAGTCACAGTTTTGAAATAGCAGCTTTCTGGGTCATGCTGTCAGTACAACTTCTGGCTCTTTCAAGAGACCAAGCATCTGAATAGGGTTCTTGAGCAATGTGCTATAGCTTGCTTATTGACAACATGGACCAGATGTGTGCCTAGAGATGTGGCATTGTTCATGGCTTTTAGGGTGGCAAGCAGCTCCACTATGCTGGACTGTGCAGAGCAAGCGAGGAATACTATATTACCCCTAGCAATGACAAAGCTGAAGATTTTAAGAATTTCTTAACATTTTATCAAGCACTCTTAGACAATAAAGAATTACAGATACACAATAGGACAGATTCAGACATAAAAGACCTCTAAATGGGACACAGTGTGTTTAAAAATGTACATAGCCTTGGGATAAAGAAGAAAAAGAATATAGAGAGTTATAAAAAGAAGTAAATGATTTATAAAAAATGAAAAAGTCTTTAAAGAGACAGAAACAGAGTACAGAGAGTCATAGATTAAAAGAGTAAAGATAATAAAAATAAATATTAAAAAGTGATAAATTTAAAATAAGCCATGTAAAGATGGAAAATACACAGAGTATGGATTATATATGTTACTGTGTTTTCTTTAAATTTTTTGACTGTGAAGGAGCTAAATACAGAGAGACATTTCATTGTATGAACTACTAAGCTCACCCAACATATATGTTTTAAAGAATGTTTCTTGATTTCAAAATTTGAGTCTAAGGATATGTTGCTTTGGAAAAGAGGTTCTTCTTTGATTTCCATAGAGAATGAGAACCTGTGGATTATTTTCAGACTAATATGGTTTGATGGACCAAGACACCTTGAAAGGTCACTGTGAACACCCCCAAAAAATTACTTTGCTCACCTGATGACTGAGATGAACCTAATACATAGGATACTCCATGAATGACCTGTTCAGCAGTGACCCCAACCAGCAGGAAGTAGTCTAGATAACTACAGCCATATTCCCAAATATTGTTTATAAACATTTTAAATGCCATATTCTATAGTCTTTGGAAGGTTTGAATAATAACTCTCTATCTGGAATACATCTCTATACACCTAGAAAATCTAACTAAATGACTACAAGCTTGACTACTATAGATGACGATCTATTAACTATATTTCTTAATTATATGATGTGGGAGTGTTCTCCTGTATTTTGTATTACTCTTGTTGGTTGAATAAAGAGCTGCCTGGCTTATAAGATAGGTCAGCCCTTAGGTGGGCGGAGTAGGCAGAATGGAAGTTCTGAGGAGAAGAAAGGAAGTGAGCCAGACGCTATGAGGCTCCCGTCGGAGAGGGAGGTACCTTAGGACCATCCGGTAAGTCACCCACCTCGTGGTGACATACAGACTTATATAATGGGTTAGTTTAGATGTGAGAGCTAACCAAGAAAAGGCCAGTGATAATGGACCAGGCAAAGTTTAATTGAATACCGTTCTCATGTGTGTTATTTTGGGTGCAGGCAGCCAGCAGCTGAGCGGGCCAGCAGCTGGCGGCTGGGGAACACAACATGCACATCTCCTCTCTCCTATATACAACAATTATACATTACATTTTTAAATGAGCTGGACAAACACAATACCTTAATCAAGATTAGAAATACATATATACCTTATGTATGACCTTAAATTTGTATCAATAAACCAAGACCTCAAACTCACAGAGATCACCATGCTTGTGTCTCCCACGTGCTGGGATTAAAGGTGTGTGCCACCACTACCCAACAATGATATACATTTACAAAATGAGAGAAAAGTTGTCAGTTAAACCTAGGGGCTGGGGAGATGGCTCTTTTGCTACTGTGTTTGAGGAACTGAATTTGATTTCCAGCCTCTATGGAAAACCCAGACATAGCTCTGCAAGCCTGTAATTTCCATTGTTGGTAAGACAGCAACAGGAAGAACCCTGGAGCTCGTTGGCCATCTGCTCTAGCTTAATCAGTGAGTAGAGATTCAGTGAAAGATTTGTCTCAAAGAATACGATGGGCAGTGATTGAGAAAGACTCCAAATATTACTTCAGTGTACACACAAATGTATGCTTATATACACAAGGTATTATAGTGTTCTAAGGGATTTCCATAGTATTTGTTTATCTGGAAACTCCACTTCAGCTCCACCTCTTGCACTCCAGATCCCACCCTAAAAATTCACTAAGCTGCAGCTCCTCCCCTTGAGCTACCGAAGACCAGAACTATAGGGTATTTAAACTATATCCTGGAGAACAACCACATAGTTTTTCCCAGTTTCCTTCTCCCAGTTATATCTCTGGGGGCCTGGAAAGGTCACCTGGGAATGCTTTGCCAAATAAACTTGGTCTTTTAGTTTAATTCAGTTTGATCTGGATAACTGTGTCAACGAAGAAACTTAGTATCAGGGTACAAAAGCCTTTCATATTTATATTTGTTTCTTCCCTGTCCTTTCATATGTTTTTAAAGCATTTGGGTAAGAAGTTGGAAACCAGGAAATTATTTCCCCCTAAATCAAAACAAAGAGCAATCTTCAGGTACACTCCTGTCAGAATACTGCATACCTTTATCTTTCTTTTGATTAAATTCTCTAGTTCACTTTATTGTATCTATCCAGCTTTTACTTCACAGTTTATTTGATACAATATTCTAGCATCCCATTTTTAAATATTAATATCACTGAGTCTGCGTTGTACATCTGAAATGTCAGAGTTGAGATGGAAGAACATTTGGAGTAGAGCTGGGGGCACATGATGGATGGACTGATGGCCACCTACTTATTGCCCTTCAAAAGTCATCCATTGCCATTGCACAAGCACTCTGGTTACTACATCAGGCCTCTCTTGGTGTGGAAAAATATTTTTGTACATTGTGAAATATGTATTATTCTCATTATTTAATAAAGAGCTGACTGGCCAAGAACTAAGCAGGGAAAGATTAGGTGGGATCTGCAGATCTTTAAGTGGCTGCAGCAGGCCATGAGATTATTACATTCCCATATATTTTTTATAATAAAAAGGTGGGAAGTCAGGCACCAAAATGATCTGTCCTGTCCCTTTAAGAGACAAGCCATGCCTACTCTCTACCCCATCTGTGGGGCAAGCTGATCTTCAGTTACAGCCTAAGTCCATTCCTTTTCCATCTCCCTCTCAAAGAGGCAGTTTCTGCCTTGCTCCATTCTCCCCCACTTCTCCCCTTCTCTCCCACCTCTCTGGCTCTCTGTTTCTCTCTGCTTTTCCCTCTTTTTCCCTTACCCCCTTTCCCCTTCCCTTCTATAACCCACTAAATAAATATCCAACCTTACTCTTCATGGTGTGCCTATCCATATATCTGTCTCTTGCTCACTGTGTGGCTCCCATGCCACTGCTTGGAGCTACCAGGGACCTGCAGCATTTTTACTTTTACCATTACAACAGAAATAGTAATGTACTAACTATTTTATGCAAAGAAAACAAGTAACAAAAGACAATTAAGGACAGAAGACTTGCAGTCTCATTGGCTGAAGCAAATACACTCTGTTCTAAGGAGCATCTAGAACATTAAATATTTGAGTAAAATTATGTGTGATGTCACAAGTCTGGACAAATTTTGGAAAGTTACCAAACTGAGGAGGACCAACTAAAGACCACATGGCAAATTGTCACACATACGGGAGTTTAGCAGTACACCTGCAAGTCATCCAACAAAATAGTGCAAAGAACATGGAAAACAATTTCAGTAAAGTGGAAAAAAATGCAACATACCAGAACTTATAACTCCAGCAAAAGTAATAGTAATAGTTAAGTTTACAGTGATTAAGAAAGAACCCAATTCAATAACCCAACTTTACACTTCAAAGAACTAGAGAAAAAACAAATGCAGGATTACCTAATGGAAGGAAATAATAAGGATGTTAGCATAAAATGTAGAAAAGATCAACAAGAAAAGAAATCAGCAAATAATGTAGCTATTACACAGGGGATAAAACCTTTAGCCTTGCAATCAGGAGGACCAGAGTTTGGAGCCTCACCATATAGATTGGCTGACTGTAGCAACTCTTTTCAGAGTTCAGAAGATACAGAAGACTATCTGAAACAAATTGAATCAGAGAGCCCTGGGTTCATGTGAGAACTATCCTTTCTTATTATAGATGGGTAAAAAAATTTCAGATGGCATTTGAGGTCAGCTTCTCACCTCCATATGCACATACAAGGGCACATGAGCACTTATAACGCTGAAGACAAACTTACATGAACACTCACAAACACACACACTCATACATACTGTAATGGTCTGCTGTCCCTTTAAGAGATAAGCCAAGCCCATTCCCTTCTACCCACCTCCTTGTCCACTGAGACAAGCTGATCTTTAGCTTCCAGCCTGACTTTTTCCTTTTCTGTCTCCCTCTTGAAGAGGTAGCTTCTGTCTCTCTCCACTTCTCCCCTTCCCTCTTCTGTTTCTCTCTTTCTCTTTCTCTCCCTCTCTCTCTCTCTCTCTGCTCTCCCCCCTTCTCTCCTTTCCCCTCCATAACCCACTAAATAAATATCCAACCTCACTCTTCATGGCATGCCTATCCTGTCTGTCTCTCTCCCACTGCGTGGCTCCCTGCCTGGGATCCATTGCCTTCAGAAACCTGTGGTATGGTCTCTTGGTGTGCCCACTGCAGAAACTTGCGGATTCACAGCATTTTTACTTAATTCATTACACATACCCTACACACCACACACACATTCATGTTGCATGCTACATGGATCAGTGTTTTCATGACTAGGGTGACTAAGGAATGAAGAAAGGAAGGCACACAGGCACAGTTACAGAAAAGTTGGAATTGGGTGATGCTGAAGCTCACAAGATTCTAAAATAAATGTACAGCTGACAGACTCATAAAGGCAGACCCACAATTCTACAACTTATGGGGTAACCCATTTTACAGAGCTGCGGGAAACCTTGTCTTTTGGAAAAGTTGGTGTCATATCTGTGGAAACCTTATGAAACCATGGTTTTCCCCCTTTGAAATGGAATTTATTCCCAAAACACCTCAGCAGTATGACTTCTGCAACAGAGTGACTTTCCCATTCCCCCATACCATGAGTCCTTGGAGCAATGGCATTCAGTCTTTGTTCTAGCAGTCAAATTTACACAGAGTCAATCCCACAAAATTATCTGCTAACAGACCACCTAGAAATTTCTACAAAAGACAGGCACTGAGCAGGGAGGCAGCATGCCCCACCTTTCCTAACAAACAAATCTGGGCATCCTCAAAGCTGGTTATCACAGAAGAGATTAGATGAGGATAATGGGTGAATCCAGGATTCAAGGATGTTTAGTAACTTTATCTAATGGTTTGGAATGTCAGGTACTTCCCCTTGAATGCTGGCTCTTTCCTGGGTTGGGTCACCTGTTCCAGAGTACAGAATTAACAGATTTTACCTACTCCTTTTCATGATTTTGATATGCATATTATCATTGTTCTTGCCTATTGAATTTTCCAGCTATGTCTGTAAAAACTAGAGACCTCAAAGAGATCAACTCTTACTCTTCTTCTCGTTACTTCTACTTCTTCCTCTTACTCTCCTTCTTCTCCTTACTACTTCTTCTACTTCCTTCTTTTTCTCTTCTTCTTTCTTCTCTTTATTCTTCCCCTTATTTTTCTTCTTCTCCACACCCTGTCACTTTACTTTTTCCCCTTGTGTGTTATTTTCAGCTGAAAAAGGAAGCAGTTTTAGTTTTTCTTGGTAGGAAGTCCTTATAGAGGTAGTTTAAGGCTTTAAACATCTAAGGTTAGGAAGCCACAGTTTTTACTTTGCTCATGGACTTTCAACATCTGAATGAGGCTCAGAGAAAGGTTCTACTGTTCCCTTAAGTCTAAGGTATTGGGGTTCTTAATATAACCATGCTCATGTCAACAACATACATTCTCTAAGGACTTATTCTGCTCCCCATATAAGACTATGAAAAGTTAAAGTTCCAGAAGCCAAGGAGAAAAGCAAATGATCGCAACATAATAAAGGCCATCTATAAAAGATATATATTTCTTGCCTAAATTTTCCAGGGGAGAACTCCACAGACATATACAAAGGTCATTGACCAATTAAAATGTCAAGGATTGTAGGGGGTTGGAGTGTTACAGGTTACGAGCCAACTAACCTTAGGATATTTTAGCCCCACAAATAGCCCTAAATTGCTACTTCTGTGTGTAACATAACGTTCATGTAAGTACTTTTGAAATCTATTAACAGATTCTGAGCTTCCAACAATTCTAAGGCTAAGAATGTCACCAAATAGTATCTGAGACCAATAGCTAAGATTTCCATATATTGTTATAACCTGCCAATCTGATGTACTTACAAATATATTAAATGTTCATTTATGGTTTTCTTTGTTCTGCAACAATGCTTCATAAAACGTGGGTATTTCAGGTACCTAAATCTCTGTTACTATGCTATAGTCAGTCATATATGCTGGCTTCAGAATAAACTATTTCTATTCCCTTTGAAGTGAGAACTGACTTTTGTTTGTTTTGTTTTTGCTTTTTTTCCCCCTCAATGTTGTAATCACCGTATAAAAGACCAAAAGTATTTTGAACCTTGCTGGTACATAGATCTTGTTTAAAAAACAGTTTGCTAGAAATCATGTTAGCCCCCTGCCCATAGCCTAAAATGGCTACCTATAATAGTATCAGAAAACTGTCAGTCAAAACTGCTGGTATTGATTTCTACCGCAGATCTTCTGTGTGCACTGGTGAATCTGAAGTGTTCTTGTTTGCCTTCAGTTTGCCAGAATTTAGGAGCCACTACTTATCCCTCAAAAATAGTGCCTAATTGGAGATGATATTAGGTTACTTCTTAAAATGCACCAAACAAACTAAATAAAATGTGTCATAGTTTTAAGGTTTTTGTTTACTATTCAGTGGTTTTCTGGCCTGAAAGGGTGATAAACTCATTAGGGCATTCCCTGAAGACAGTGACTGGTGTTCTCTTTGTAGTCTATTGTGTTGTTGGTAAATCCTCGGTTTTGCTTCTATGCATGTAAGTCAGAATAGGAAAGATTTGCTTCAGGTTTGATCAATATTTCTCCTGGAAGAGAGAAGGGGACTCCAGGGCAGTGTTAATTCAAACTGCTGGGTATATGTGGTTTCTAAAACAACCACCAGAAGTTGTAGGACTTGATCTGCTCTGAAACCAAAGCTGATAATAAAGTTTACGGTTTATAAAACTCAGGCTTAAATATTTATTTTGCTCCATAGGTGAACTGGGTCTGTGTTTTCTACCCTGCATGAACTCACGCTGTACAGAAGGCCATGTACTCTTTCAGAAAGAGGAAACTTTAGAGTTCTAAAACGCTGTTAAATGAATCTGAAGCAGCAACTACTGGAAATGGAAAAGCTACTGTAGTTCTCCCTTCAAATTCCACAGCCTGTTGTGCTCTCCTTCTAGAATTTTCTAAAAGTTCAGACACATCCACTCATACTGGTTCTCCAGGTAAGTGTCCTCAGTGACTATTTCTCCATTTTTATGGTTTCTTTTCTCCTCTGTAGGGCCAATGGGTCTACTCCTTCTCCCAGAGTTCATCTTGAGGACAGTTTCTAGCCAAACATTTTGTTGAAATTTCTAGCTAAACATGCTGTCTGTTCCTGTGCTCCCTATGCCTCCACTGGCGGTTAGCTTAGGGGTTTTGTTTACTCTTGAGCCTGGTAATTTTCCAGCTTTCTGGGGGGATTTCCGTTGTGCAGCAGCTGGGTATATAAGGTTTGTCCTACATTTGAATAAATGGCATTCGGCATTCTCTCCTCACAGATGACGCATGTCTCTCTCTCTTTTTTTTTTTTAATTACAAGAAAAATTTACACTTACTCCCCTTGTTACAGGCCC
>JAQHUG010000123.1:5800579-5814914 GCA_028555095.1 Dicrostonyx torquatus
CATAGGTTCGGGTATGTTGTTTCTTTATTTTCGTTGAATTCAAGGAAGACTTTAATTTCTTTCTTTATTTCTTCCTTGACCCAGGCATGGTTCAGGTCTTGAACTGTTTCCTTTACCTGTTTGATTGCTTTTTCTTGGCTTCCTAGGGTATCTTTGATGTATTTATTCAATTCTTCTAACTTTTGTTAGTCTTCTCATCTCTTTCTTTAAAGGAGTTTTTCACCTCTTCTTTAATGGACTCTACATTTTTGTAAAGCTATGTTTAAAGTCGATTTCTTCTACTTCTTCTGTATTAGTTTGCTCAGATCTTCCTGTTGCATAATTGCTGGATTCTGGTGTTTTTATGTTACATTTCAGGTTGTTAGAGGAACTCTTGCATTGACACCTGCCCATTTCTTCCTCTCCATGTGGATCAACTAGTAGTAGATACTGGTCACTTGCTTGGTCTGGGGGGGTTGCTCTGGTCCACTCCAGTAGGAGGGATCAGAAGCTGTGGTGTTCACCAAGGACCAGCCACAATCAAAGGGGCTGGCTTCTCTGCTGGGGCCCTGCAGGTTTATGCTGGACCCACCGTCTTCCAAGGTCCCACCCCTGCTGCAGGCCAATTCCAGCGGGGAACCAGGGCCCAGTCAAAGGGGAGCTTTGCCCAGGGACACTCTTGTGGTGTGGGACACAGAAAAGCCGGGGGAGGTGGAGAGGGGGCCTCCCAGTTGAGCAGGAGTGCCTGGGGGCTAGGGGTTGGTCTTACCAGTCCAGTTGGGCAGGCGGATCTGAAGCTCTGGCACTCACCAAGGACCCGCCGCCATGAAAAAAGCGCAGCAGCATGACACATGTCTCTTATATCTTGTATGTTGCTTTAATCTCCACGCCCTTGCCTGGCTTGGAAGTTTGTGTGGTAGCACAAACTGTACCATAAAGAGTAACAATGGTGTTACACTAGTCCTTACTTTGTTGCCTTCCAGGATCCATGTAGTCTCTCATCTATATAATAGAGACCAATTCTTATATTTCTGTAAAATTTTGTGTTGCTCATTTTGATTTCTTTTTGTGATAGTATCTCCTTATGTAACCCTGTGTTGCTTGGTACTCAGTTTGTAACCCAGGCTGACAATCAACTTGTATTAAACGACCTGCATCAGTCAATTGAGGGCTGAGACAATAGGTCTGTGCCCGATACATGACTCATGTAATTCATGTACACACACATTTCTGGCTTACTGAGTGAACCCAAACTAATGTATGGTAGAGCCCATGGGGTCTTTTTATGAGTAATATGTAGTCAGTTTAAAGCTTTTTTCACAGTCCAATTCTTAAACTGAATGAAAATAATGTCATTTAGTTCTTAAACATTATTATGAAACATTTGTTATTAAAAGGCCCACTTCACAGACAGGGAAAATGTCTAAGATTATGATCCAAGTGATTAGCTTAATATAATGTGACCATAATTAAATACCATCATATGTCTTTTGAATACAATGCACACACAATCACAAAATAGCTCTGAGTATATCTGGCTATTTGGAAAGTATGGGTTCATATTAAACACTTTCCTAAAAAGATTGCACAGTTTACAGTGCTTTTATAATGGAATCAATAAATACAATTTTATTAAAAATCACTATATGACACTGTGTTATCTTAGTAGTCATTGGCTATATGTGGATGCTTATATGGTAATCAATTTGTATTTAGTAAAATTGAAAATTAATTTTCTTTCTCATGATAGTCACAATTCAAATGCTAAGGGACCTGACCTGACTAGTTGACTACGGCCAGCACAAATATCCAATATATTTCCATCGTTCTATAAATTTACATTCAATAATAACAGCATCTGTCAGACTTGTCACAGTAATGCCTGGTACCAATTTCTGTCTTACTTATTTTTCTATTGCTTTGCAGATACCATGACCAAGAAAACTTATAGAAGGAAGAGTTGATTAGTGTTTACAGCTTTTGAGGGCGAGTCCATGATCAACATGGCAGAGAGAATAGCACCAGGCAGATAGGCATGATGTGGGAGAAGAAACTGGGAGCTGCATCCTGGTTGATAAGCATGAGGCAGAAAAGAGAGGGACAGCTAGCTGGGGATAGTAGGCTTTTGTAACCTTAAAGTCCATCTTCACTGACACGTCCTCTAACAAGGAAGTATTTCCTAATGTTTTATAAACAGAGGGTAGGTGCTATAGAAAATTTAAGCGTAGTCCAGCTTTTCATTCAAATATAGTGGTGACTCAAGTTGAGCCAGCCAGAGGATCACCACAGAGCACAGAGGGAGTTCAGTCTCATTTCCTCATAAGCTCTTCTATGTCTCTGAGGCTCCATGGTCTTTGACTAAAATTATGATACAGCTGTATAAAATAGTATCACCTTAGTGGCAAGCAGGCCTGATGGGATGCATGGTATTCACATTTACCTTCATGCCAGCAAAGATAAATTGCTCACCACTCTTCCTGCAGCAAACTTACAGAAATAATGACATGTAAGTAAATGAAATACAATTGAATTTTTATGTAATGGATTCATTTGTTCTTATAAGCTGTCAAGTTATAAATAGCAGCCAACATGTTGAATTTTCCTAAGGCTGTGTTCTTTCCTCTTATCAAGTGTATATATGATTTATGAAGGCAGGTTGAAAGATGATAAAGAAAATGTGATTTGCTCATGAACAGAATCCAGAGATAAGCATGAGTTTTAAAATGTACTCAATCAGGAGTTATAGTATAAAATGTATCTGTTTGCTTCCTTCCCAAAATAGCAAAATTGTCATGTTGTAATACATCATAGCTAAAAGTTATTACCCAAACCTTATCAAGGTGATATTACAACTCTTATTTGCCTAAAAGTAAAAAACTTTGAAGTTAGAGTAAATATAGGCATTTGCTCACATGTAATAGGCAGCAGCGATGATAGGACCAACTTTCCTATAAATAAAGATAATCTCAAAGCTACCTGAAAACATACCAAAAAGCCTTAATCTGAGATACAACTTATAACATTCTGAAAGCTCTATGATTCATTTCCACAGAAATTTTGATTTAAAAAGGAATATAAAAAATTACAATGAATTTGACTAAAGAAAGAAAATCAGGCTAGCTAATCAGCAACATATTCCACTATGGGAGCACATGAGTACTTTTCATCAAGTTTTCTCCCACAAACAAAATGCTCTCTGTCTCCATGGAGACTGCTGAGCAGGCAAGTGATGCTCCCATCACTGCTTTCATTTCTTTTGTCCATGCGTCCTCAGAAAAAGCATCTAGCAATTATTTGTCTTTGTTCAAACAGCACCTAATTTTTAGAGACAGACCCGTGTTTCTAATTAACTTGTCAGCATCTGACCTTGACTCCTTTTTGGACAGAACAAACTTGGAGTGGTCTTGTCTAGAGTGATCGTTATTCTATCTTTACCACAAATCCACATTTTCCTATAGACTTTTGAGTTGTTCTAGCCCTAACTATCCAATAAAACAAACTTGAAATATAAAGCACAACACTGCAGAAAATAGTTGTACAGTGCAGTGCATTTGACTTTAACTTTTCAATAACTAATAACTGTGCCAATATTAGTTAATTGTATTGTTTTAGTGACAAAATATCTGGCAATACCATCTTATAAAAAGAGAGGGGAGTTATTCTGGCTTATTGTTCCAGAATGACAAAAACAGGTGGGCAACTTTTCAGTGTGTCCAGAGTTATGAAAACTTGTCTCAGCTACTTTTCTCTTTTATTCAGTTGAGGACACCAGCCCAAAGTTTGGGACCTTCTATGTTCTGGTTAGCTTTCTCCACCTCAATTGACTTATTTTAAGTAAGTGCTCACATAAAAGCCCAGAAATTTGTCTCCTAGATGGTTCTAGAACCTTCCAAGATGATAATTGATACTAACCATGACAGTACCATAGATTCCACACACGTAAATGGGTATATAATGTTATATGACTATAGCATGGATATATAGTACACTCTGAGATTCTAATGAGGATAAGTTCTACTAATGTCACTGAATTTAAATTCAGGAAATTCTTCTGATGCAATCTACTATGTGTCCTACACACTTTTTTCCTCTTATAAAAGATTTTAATGTCTAATATCATGTCTTTCTTTTTAATGAGCTAACCTGTGCTGTGTCTACAAACTACATCTATTTCCAGTCTTCACAGTTAACACATGTAATATGCCATGTTCTCTATTTGGCTAATATGGACCGTGCAATTTTTAAAGCAAATTTGGCATTGTAGGCTGTTTCTTAGCTACAGAGAATAGATAATATGCTAGCTAGATTTTGTGGGGGTCCACAAATATGAGCCTGTTTCACACTGACTAAAGGTCAGAGATTTTGAGCTTACTTTTACTCTTTCAAAGTTGCTGACAATAGGTGTGGCTACAAATAAGAGATCCTGACCTAGGGCATGGTTAACTATTATTTTGGGTATAGAGGTAGATCTGCTCCACCTAGACAAAAGGTGGGAGAATTCAAATATATTCCTTATATCATGTTAATGAAGTCTGTCGCCTCCGCCTCCCCTTTTAGAGTGAAGTATATAAGCATGTGGAAAACAAACATGTGGGCTCAGTATTCACTGAATTTCCCTCCTGATGCCTTTCTGTGTTTCTGCCTCTTATTTCTCTGATATCTCGATTCCTTTTGCATAATAATTCTACTCTTTATGCGCCTAACCTAGAACATACAAATTTCATCGAGGCTGGACCCTGAAAGATGGTGCCTGAATGTGTGGTTTACAACAGAAATCCCTCAAAGTAGGACACAGGGCAGATAATGCATGGATGTGTGGCCAGAAGTACAGGAGAAAAGGAAAACATGGGGAATCTGGGAAGTGAATATTATACTTCAGGTGTAGAGGTGAGAACTGACCCCTCAGAAATAGACAATAAAATAGATAATAAAGGAAGAAAAGTGGTTGATGAAATATTGGGAGTAAAATTGCATATGACTGTAAATATGAGACCAGGAAATAGTATTATAAAAACTGACAAAACCTCTCAGCTCTCAAACTGCATCAGAGATTTTTGAGAATAAAATTTTACTTGAGTTATAGATTATGGAATGACAGAGAACTTACTTGGTTGACACCTAGATCACCTCAGGGTCCTCCATGGCCACTGAGGGTCGTATTTGCCTTTTGCTTCAGGGCCTGCCAGGCTCCAGAAGATCCTGTGGAGTAAGACATCTGTAGGAAGACAAGCTTATCTTGATCTGAGCAGCTAGACTGTTGGTTGATTCCAGTGATTCTGTCTACTGTCTAGAGATCTTCAGTTTAAATGAAAGGTAGTTTTGCCCAGTGGTCAGCACTTGACAGTTGAAACTAATGGCAGATGGATATTGTTTTGTGTCCATTTGTCTTCTGTATTCTTTGGAGGAAATAGAGTGCTGCTGCTAGGAGCCAACCTGTCTCTTTTTGTTGTGAAAAGCTTTTTAATAATTAAATATTCAGATGTCATATTCCACAGATCTCTGAGCAGTTGAGGGCTGCTTACCGAGTATAGATTAGTTATAACTACAGTATAGAATCTGCCTGGAGAGCTGGGTCTGAGCTTGAATGTACTGGCTCTTAACTTAACAGGGAAGATTTACACTCATAAAAAGACAGAAAGAAGACAAAACTGTTTGCCATAGAAGGTTAACAGCAGAACTGACAATAGTAGAGAACAACTTAATATATTTTAAATCAGGGTTGAATTACATAGATAGTATTTTTTTGTAAGTACATACCAATTTAAAACATGAGACATTGTTTTTGCAGTCTGGAATGAGACACAATGAACAGACAATTGTAACATTTAACAGTAAACATAGGTGCATTTAAGTTACATGTATTCACACATACACACACACACACACAGAGAGTGAACAGGAATTGAGTGAAGAAGATGCTCTTTGTGGGCCCTGCCAAAGGCATGCCACTGCACAAAACACACACATAACAAAGTCAGCAAGAGGAATTTAGAGACAAATACATAAGTAAGCCTTAGGACCAGGTAGGGAATACCTCAGTAAAAATGGGAAGACTTAGTCACCTGACCTGGCCATCAGTTAAGATGGTAGTGAGGTCACCTGACTGACCATCAGTTAAGATGGCAATAAGGTCACCTGACCTCAGTCAAAATGGCAGTGGTCTCATGTTGTATGGAAAAGCCACGATTTTTGAGCTGCGGGAGTTTTAAACATAATAACAAGAGAGATTTAGAGGTATGATTGGCCCTGTTGCTGAGTTACTGCACCACAAGCCATGGCTGGGAGCAAAGGCTGTAATCAAAAACAGCTGCCTCATGGGCCGACTAATCTTGTCAGTTTCCACAGTAACAACAGTAGTGGTGACAAGGATAGTTTGAGGAAAAGCTGAGCCTGTGGGATACTGGCAGAGCATTCAGATGGGTGGCTGATAGTTTGAGGGTTTATACCATAGCTGAAAACATGAAAACCTATTAAAACTGCAAATGAACATTTCAGGACCTATAGGTCTCCTCTCTACAGGTGGGGTGTCAAAGCCTGACTGGCTCCAGTCTGGGTGATTTGGAAGTCAGAGGCTAGAGGCTGCTCTGAGCAGTCCCTCATGGCAGGGACCACTTATGAGTGATCCAAAAGAAAAGAAAAAGAAAGGAGAAAGAAAAATCCGTGGGACCACCAGCCCCAAATCAAATGCACCACACAGCATGAACAGGGTTAGCATGGGAGGACTGACCCTGGATAGGCTGAATATGTTTTTCGCTATGGGAAGCAACCAGAGATGAATGTCAGCAAAGGGCTCAACAATAGCTGGGAAGGCTGTGGGTGGGTGACTGGAAGGGGAAACTCACCATGAAGTTGCTGGTGTGTTTAGAGGGCAGTGATCAGGCAGATAGAATGCAGAACTGTTGTAAAGAAATGTGGTTCCAGAGCTGGGGGGGTTCCATGTGTCCTCAGTCAGCCCACCTGCGGGCAGGAAGGAATGTGGAGAGAGCCTGGCTGAGCCATGAGCACCAGATGCTATGGGGGAGAAAAAAAAAAAACAAACAAACAGTGCAGTTCCCAAAGTGGCCCATGGGACAGCGGATCCCAGGTAGATAGCCACCTACCTGGGTGGGTGAGAGACCTCGGTGTGGCTGCATTCACAGCGGGTGAGAGACAGACATTAGGCACAGCCATGCAGAATGAGGTTGGACATTTATTTAGAGGGTTATAGAAGGGAAGGAGAGAGGGAGGGAGAAGGGAGAAGGGGAACAAAAAAAAAGAGGCGGGGGAGGAGCCACTGCAGCAGCTACCTCTTTGGGGGCAAGAGATGAAAAGGAAGGGGATGGGGGGGGCTGCAAGCTGAAGGAAGGTCTGCTTGCCTTATGGGAGAGGGAGTGGGTGGAGCTTTTCTTAATTGGACAGGACAGACCTTTACAGAAAGAGTTCAGGAATTCTGATTTTGTGATTACAAGATTTAAAATAAGAAAGCAGGGGTAGTAAAATCAGCATGGTTATACCCACCTAAACTTGTGGTAGCAGCAGTCTCAGAAATGCTCAAAATGGGGCACCTGGGAGCCTGCCTGTATTTACACTAACCTCTGGTGGGGTGACTGAATGTGGAAAGGGTGGCCTGTGTCCTAACCAGACAGAACAGACAATGAGGAACCAGCATGTCCTGGTCCCAAGTCCCTGGCAGGACAGTCAAGTGGTAGAGAGCAGCACCCTGGTGCCATACCCTGCTCCCAGATTCAGTTGTGAGCCGAGATTGGTTGTAAGCCTCACAGCCAACTTGCCTAACAGTAGCTTCAAGAAGTCAAATTTCTTTTGAAATGCAAATGCACCTTGAGCCAGGTGTCTGTGAAAACCTCTCAGCTAGGGAGACTTGCAACTTAAATTAGACAGTTTATGAACTTTAAATAAAATAACCAATGACTATGGTCCTATTTATTGCTTTTTACAGGATATCTTGAACCCCTCAGTAAGATTATTAAGGGGAATAATGATTCTGCTTCCCCAGGAAGCTCACAGAAACTGCTAAGCAAATTATTGGCTCTAAATAAGCATGCAATTAATGTGCCCATAGAGCTTTGAAAAGAAAAAAAAATGGGGGAGTTATACCCTCACTCAGTGTTGGAAAGGACCTGATCCTGTGTTAATATGGGATTGAGAGTGTGTTTGTGCTTTTTTTCACAGGAAGAGTGCCTGTAAAACAGGGGAGTGCCGGTTTTGATGACACTTCAGTCATTAGTGTCCCCAAAGAGGTTTTTAAATCTGTGTTCCTGACTTTCTTACACCACCATGCTGCAGGCTGAAAAGGGAAGGAAGATTGTGGTGATGATTGGTCATTCCCAGTTTCTTGGTGACCTGCTGCACAAACTTCCAGACCTTAGTGAGTCCTGTTTACTTTGGAGCTGGTCCATGAATCCTGACTGAATGTCGGACAGTTTGTCCATACTTTATCTTAGGACACAGACACATTTTTGCCAGTATGGTATTCAATCTGCTGTTGAAATAAAGTACCTGAGAACTGAGACCTCAATTTTCCTGTCTGGGAAAAAAGAAAAAGAGACTCATTACAAAGGGTGACTGAAGCCCCTCTTCAGAGATGACGAGGAATGGCATAAAATATTCTGCTGATACTCAGAGATTGGGACAGTTCAAACTTAACTTTAAAACTTAGAAACACCAATGCAGGTAAACTATAGGAGAGAAAAAAGATTCAGAGCTCACCTATCACAGAAACTTTTTCTTGTATTTTGATTAGAATGGATTTAAGAGAACTGTGATTTGAAAAATTGCATGTTTATTTCTACACTAGGATAATGGTATTGACCTGTTAATGTTTTAACTACTTTGGTTAATTATGAAGATGTCACTAATTAGAAAAAGGTTAGAGCTTGTCTAAGAGAATTTTGTCATTGCCAATGAGTTCTTAGATTTTATAGGTTTAAAAGAACAAATATGGATTTTGATTGTAGCTAAAAATTGTTAAATATGTCCTAGATCAATTTAAAAAGACAATCCCACCCTTGTCATCCTCCACTCCTTATTAGGAGATAGTGTAGCCATAGGAGTCTATGTATCACAATGCATTATCTGCTTGCATGGAATTATCTAGTTGTTGCTGAATTCTCTTGATAGAAAATTGGCTGAAAGGTACACAGAGCCCAGAGAAGCATTCTTCCTTAACCCTTTGTTTATAGAGGTTGTTAGTCAATGATGCGTAACATCTTTCCCACCCCACACCATCCCCACCCCTGGCAACCTAGGACAATGCATACATGACTGAATGTATGTATCAATGATGGCTAAGTCTGGAAAATGGAGAAAAGGCCCCCAAGACAAGCACACAGGTCTGACCTGTAGCAAAAGCACAAACTTTATTAAATAAAATAAAAAGGGAGGAATATGTGGGGGTCCACAGGTATGAGCCTGTTCTGACTAAAGGTCAGAGAGTTAGAACTTATTTTTTCTCTTTCAAAGATGTTGACAACAGTTTTGTCTACAAACAAGAGATCCTGATCTAGGGTGTGATTAATTAGTATTTTGGTTATAGAGGTGGATCTGTTCCACCTGAACGAAAGGTGGGTGAATTCAAGTCTATTCCTTACATCTTGTTAACAAAATCTGTTGCCTCCCTCTTCCTTTTTAGAATGAAGTATATAAGCATGTGGAAAATAAACAGGTGGATTCAGTATTCTCTGAATGTTCCTCCCAGTGCTGTTCTGTGCTTCTGTCTCTTATGTCTGTCAATTCTCTGTTCGTTTTGCTTAATAATTCCATTCATTACATTCCTACCCTGGAATGTATTGACTGCTCCATGACAAGTTTTACGAAAACTTGACATAAGTTAGACCCATCAGACAGGAGGGAACCTTATTTGAGTAAGCACTTCCATGAGGTCAAGCTGTAGACAGGTCCATATGGCATTTCCTTTGTTAATGCTCAATGGGAGAGGACAAAGCCTATTGTGGGTGGTGCTACTCCAGGCTGATGGACCTGGGTTCTCTAAGACAGCAAAACATGCAAATCATTGGGAGCAAGTCAGTAAGCAGTACCCTCCATGGCCTCTGCATGTTCTTACCTCCAGGTTCCTGCCTGTTTGAGTTCTCGTCCTGAATTCTTTCAATGATGGACTAAGATATCGAAATGTAAGCCAAATAAACCCTGTCTTTGCCAGTTTTCTTTTTGTCATGGTGTTTCATCACGACAGTGGTAATCCTAATTAGGGTACATATTTTGCAAACTGTGGGAGGGTTTTAAATAAAGTTTTCTGGAGTTGGACACCACTCACTACAGGAGATGTAGTTCTGTGTTTCCAGTTTACTATCACATTAAATACTTGTTGTTTCTTCCATCAACCAAGAAAATTATATGAAAGATGAAACAGAATTTTCTAGAATTTCAACCTCCCCACTCCCCCAGATACTCAATCTCCATAAAAGAACAGGCTTCACAGAGATATCAACCAAACATAGCATAACAAAACACAATATGATTAGGAAAAAAAAACCTTCATATCAAAACCTGGTGAGGCAACCCATTAGGACAAAAAAAGGTCCCAAGAACAGACATAAGAGTCAGAGACACCCCCACTCCTCTGTTATGAGTCTCATGAAAACACCAATCCAACAACCATGTCATATATGCAGACTCATGCAGGTTCCATGACTGCCTCTTCAGTCTCTGAGAGCCTCAAAGAAACATACTTAATTGATGAGGCTTATATTTTCCTGGTGTCTTTATTCTGATCCTTCTGGTATTATAGTTCTTCCCTTTGAACTTTTAAAAATAGGAATTATTTTACCTAAATGCTGTGATATTTAGTTTTCCCTTACTATTACAAAACATCTTTGATTTAAAAAATGTATAAAGAAGAAAGGAACATTTTGGTTTTTGTTTTGGAAGATACAGCTCCTAATCAATTCACCCTATTACTTTTGGGTGAGTGGCAATGAATAACTCATGATGGAATCTGGTGATAAAGCAAAATGTTTTCTCATGGTGACTGCTTCACAAGAAAGCGAAAGGAAGGGAATAGAGTGTCAACATGCTCTTCAAGGGTATATGGCTAACAAATAGATAATTTCCTACTAGTTCTCATCTGGGATCCATAATCTCTTAATGAGACCGGGGACTGAGGACCAAACCTTTATCACATGTTTCTTTGAAGGACTCTTATTTTAACCATTGCCAATCTCTAATAACAAATTTATTAGGACAAATTTGCTGCAGTACCCTGGCAAATTGCTTATGTGCAGAAGCTGCAGCTGTATCAGGGTAGGTACCATGTTCAGCTAACAGCTAGGTGTTGCCAGCTGTCCTCAGTGGATAGCTGTGTGTTGCCAGCATTGACACAATGACTGCTTTAAGGTTCTTTTACATGATATAACACAAATCTTACTTTTGGGACTACTTCTCTTCATGTTTCTGTAGAATCTCAAACAAAAGTAACAAGATAGAGTGGTTATCAGGACTAAAACTCAGATTTTTTGTTCCATATTTTCCTGATCATCCCAGCATCTTTGAGAAATCTCGAATGCGTCAAATATCCATCTGACACCTATGTTCAAATGGAAATAGAAACTTATCACCATGAGGTTTTCAAAAAATATGAAGATGCAGTAAAATAATGAGATTTTTGAAAATAAAAGAAGAGTGAGAGAAAGTAAAGAACCACCCTCAGAGAAAACAAAGTAGGTCGGCATTCAGTTTCTTTTTCAGAGGTCCAAAGTAGAATATATGGTGATAAGGAATATTAAGGAAGGTAACCATGGAAAGATATGTTGAGAAACAGTAAGATCACAACTCAGTGTTAAATGAGATTTGGGAGTAGGAAAACTTTTGACTCTGATAAGAGTTTGGAATTGTATTTAGAGTAGTTTTTTTTAGCCTTGGTTAATATCATGGAGTCCTGTGGTTAGACTCTTCCCATTGTCTGTAGGCTGGATTCTTGCCTTGTTGAATATGATTCTGGACCATGAGAAACAAGACTATGGTCCCACCCAGTGTGGTACCAACCCTTGGAACAGCTTTTTGTCTTCCTGCTCATTATCATCCTGAAGTGATAAAACAAATTCAAAAAAGTTGGCTCTCTGATCTTTTAGATCAGTTCCCATGAATTCTTCTTTGGTGCATGCGGGAGAATTGTCTGTATTCTGTCAATCATGTTTTAAATAAATGCTGATTGGCCAGGCAGGGAGTATAGGCGGGAAAACCAGACAGGAAGTACAGGTGAGAACAGGAGAATTTGGGAAGCAGGAAGCTTCCCTGGAATTCCTGCGCAGACCACCAAAGAGGTAACATGTGAGCTGCTCGGCTGAGAAAAGGTACCGGCCCTGTGGCTAACATAGATAAGAACAATGGGTTAATATAAGTTATAAGAGCTAGTAAGAAGACTGAGATAATGGGCCAATCAGTTTATAAGCTAATGTAGACTCTCTGTGTGATTTTCTTTGGGGCTTGCCGGCTGTGGGGTACCAGGCAGGACAGAAATCCCAACAAGCCAGCCCTCATCTTACACTTCTTAAGAAATATATTTGGTATTTGGTAAGAACCTTGGACTTTCTGAGTTCTGAGCCACAATCTTATATTTACCAGCTCCAAAACATTAGGAAAAGTTACAATGCTTTGGATGTTTGGAATATGCTAGATAGTTATAGATATTTATTATTCAGCATTGTTAGAAAATAGTACAGTAAAGTTAGAACTAAAGTTGTAATATATATATATATGTCTATAACATATAAGAAGAAAAACATTTATCTAAAATATTAATTCTTTCTCTTATCAACTTCTCAGTAAATTTGTTATATTCCTCCAGGTGCTATGGGAGCTTATTGCCTGCTTATGCACAGAAGGTACATCACACACAAAGAGAGAAAGGTAAATGTGCTGTGCCCAGACTGTTTGCCCTCCAAAGAGACAATCAGGGATCCAGGACTTGGATGCAAAAGCAAGGTTTATTCCAAAGTACAAGCCTAGGCAAGGAACTTGTCCAGCACACTCAACACAGTCAGAGTGGGAGGAGCTCCCTTCCAGAGATGACAGGACTATTTACAGACCATCTCCCAGGACCACCAATTTTCACCAATTTTCATATCCAGACCTAATTGAGGACAGAAAATTCAAAATGCATGATATCATTATGTAAATGAAGTATGGACATGAGTATGTTCTCAGTTGGCCCATTCCTATCTGTCCCCAACGACTGGTGGTCCTGTGTTTAAACACCACATTGTTTATATTCAATGGTTACAGATTGGAGTAAAAAGTGAGCTGGAGGTGTTTTTAATACTGTGATAATTAAATATTCTTTTCTATTCATTTTATAAATCACTTCTACATTATGAATATAAAAATGTGAGGTTTAAAGACTTTTTAAAGTATCAATTGTTACATATCAATCTGAAATTTTAACATATCTTATTCAGCCAGCAAGAGCCCCATTTACTTGAATGAAAGGACATCAAATTACATAGTAACTACTCAGGGTTAAACAAAGGCAGGGGATTTATCAGTCTTCAAATCTAGAGCAGGCTGTGTCTGGTTCTCATTTGACCTGTGCAGCTTTTGTTTTGACCACAGCCATGACCATACAGTGCTCTGTACAGAGAACTTGAGTCTGCAATGTTTTAAGTCACTTGCCTGGAGTCTAGAGTTCAGAAGCAGGACAAAGTCACTTTAAATTTTTCTTGCTAACTGTTATGATAAGCTGCCAATACATGAAAACTAAAAATAGAAGATTGTCTTTACAGCACTATGAAATCCATTTGCTCTCTTGTAAGTAAGTGTCCTCTGACATCATACTACAGCACTGACCAAACAGAATATTTTTCACAGTATCAGCTGAGGCGTTCTGAGGGTTATTCTTGCCACATCCAGGATCTAGAGGAAAATCCAGTTCATCCCTCTCAGCTGCAGGGAGCTGCCAGCATTCCTTGGCTTGTTCCTGATTTCTCCAACAGTTCTCTCTGTCTTGGTCACATCACTCTCTCTTATTTTGTATGTCCCTGTATAAAATCTCTCTCTTTTACTTTCCAATGATACATGAAATTGCATTAAAAATCAACTTGAAAAATTCAAACTAATCTCCTCATTTTAAACCAAAGATCCCATTTATGATAATGTTTTATTCCTGGTTCCAGGAAGTAGATTATTGGTGATGCGAGGAATATTTTTATCTCTACTGCAAGCATCTTCTTGATAAATATAAAGCTCATGAGGATCAGTGTACCAAGCTCATAACTAGAGCCCAGAGTCAGACAGAGGGGTATAGGAGTGAGACTTGCAATTGTTGTGTGAACTGTTTCCTTGCTTGTAAGAACCCCAAAATATGAGCCTATTCCACCTTGTCTGAAGGTCAGAGAGTCTTAGCTTG